>JAYMFT010214305.1:0-11459 GCA_038088735.1 Panulirus argus
TATATATATATATATATATATATATATATATATATATATATATATATATATATATATATATATATGCTACTCAATCCTTGTTAACATTATATTTATGTTAATTAATCCTTGCAAACATTTTTGCTATCTAACCTGAAATATAATTTAATCCTCGGGGTCCAATCCCCGGGTCCTTCGTGCACCCTGTCTGCTCTTCTGCGCCGCCGCCCACAACATGGGCACGGCACACGCGCCGCTCTTGCCTCAAAAATCATTCAGCTGGTGAGCTCCTGAAATTTCTCCGCTGCGTGGGCCATAATGTGTTATTTGCAGTGTGGGCGCCACGCAGCATCGGGCCCAGAATGTTTACACTGTCGACAACGCTATGTCTTGCAACACGCATTACGTTATCACACCTACTGTATTACGTCATCAGACCCGCCACAGCATAACATCAGACTCACCATTCTACATCATCAGACCCACTACATTGCACCATTAAACCAAGTACATCCCCAGACCCACTAGACTGCGTCAACAGACCCACCACATTATCAGACCAGCTACATTATATCGTCAGACGCACCACACATCATTAGACCATCTACACTACATCTTCATATCCACCACACCATATCAGACCCACCACAATACGTCACCAGAACCACATATTATTAAGAACAGACCCACCACATTACATCAGCCCCACACACCATATCACGGGACGCACCACATCATTGATCCCACCACATAAGGTCACGTGCACCACGTGTGCCAGCGCACGTCAGACTCACCAGAATGGCGAGGGTAGGCTAAGGCAGGTCTCTCCACCAACTCGCAGAAGAGGAGGAGGGGGAGGAGGATTACCGGCAAGACCAGGAGGCAGCGGCCACAACAATCAGCACTCCACGTCACCATCACCAGCAATGATAACACTCATAAAGCCACTAAAAAGATTAGTCATGTTCTATTCGACACGCCCCTCAGCCCATATGACTCCCCCCTTTCTCTCCCCCCAACCCCCTCACCCCCACCACACCCGCGTATGACCTATGGCGCAGCATTCATCGCGGGGAATGTGTTTGTTGGCACCATCACCAGTCGACAACCCACTGGTGGCTGCCTCTGGCCAAGGTAACCTCACATAAAACACCTCCCTCACACCAACACGGCAACGTGACAAACGCCTCCGCACCCTTCAAGAGGGAGTGCACTCTTTGCAGGGCGGAAATCAATACTATCTTCACTGTATGTGGAGGGGCAACTAGTCTCCATACACATACTTGCTGCTAACACACAAATGAACGTCACGCTTAATACTGTCATAACAACTCTGTCTGTCTGTCTGCCTGTCGAATACTGTATGAGATACAAATGCTAAAAGGTTATCAAAAGGCCAGTGAACGCGGGGAGTCGACTGTACTTCCCTAGAGTGTACTGGAGGCCGAGTGACCCCTCGGCCAGCGCCTCATTGTCTGGTGAAGCCGTTTCGCTCTCACCACACACACACACACCTTGCCAGCGCACACCTTTCCTCGCTATTATATATACACGCAAATACAAACCCTAATCACAACCACTACAAGTCACTCCCTGCTTATCCGTATGTCAGTGTCCCACAACCACACCTACATCGCAATTCACCACACCGCTGAGAATTCGAATATCAGTGGACATTAAAGTTACGTAAGACGAAGTACTGGCCTCAGCATTACAGCCACAGACAACTTTGGTTTTGGTTTGAAAATATTGTCCACACATACATAGACAGAGCACCTGTAAACCTGGCTAAAAATATATACAAGAACAAATTTCGAATCCCCTGGTGCCAATGTGGTAGATTACACAAGCTGCCAACTCAATGACATGTTCAACTGGTCACATGTGCCATATGTAAGCCCACCATTCATAAACAAGCGACCTCTCAAAAATCACGTTAGTAGTGGAGCTGGCCAGTGATTCCTGTGGGTCCCCAGGTGCCAGCCAGCCAACAGACCAGCCAGCGTCTGGTTGCTTCTTCCCGCAGTTTCTGTGTGGAGACCAGCCATTCGAGAACTGACCGTTATGATACCTCCATCTTCCCTCGAACAGCTTAGCCTCAGAATTCGATTCCTCCACTTGTCTTTCCATATTCGTGTAACCCTTCTCCCTTTACGACGCAAGTCTACAAACACCTTCGGGGCCATAATAAATTTCTGGTTTTATATTTTTAACCCGAGATGGCCTTTGATTGGGGCGTGTTTTGCCCGTCCCCTATATCACTCCAAGAAAATGTGAGGCATTAGTAATGCCACCACACTCCCCCTCCCCTCGTCATCCGACTTCTCGACTCCATCTCTCCATCCATCACTGCCCCATCTCCCTAACCTTCCTTACCCTAACTGTCCCATCTCGCCATCCTTCCTCCCCTCCCCTTCCTGCCCCATCTCTACACCCATCACCTCTCACCGACAAGTCGTCCCCCACATCCTCAAGAACTTGCCTCCCCTCCGCCTCCCCGCTTCACGTCCCCAGGGCACGTACACACCTCCCCTCCCCCGTGCGCCCTCTACCTACACCCCGTCGTATCTACACAGCTCGCCTCCCTCGCTGCCTCCGCTCGCAAGAACAGTCTTTGGCCTATAAGTACTGTGATGTGCTCTACAGTCAGCACGCACTTCACTACCAGGAAAAATATATATTCTCATAATTCCATATTGATTCTTGAACAAAATTAGGTAAAAGAAACTAAACAAAGGAGCTTCTGTCTCAGAACAAGGGTTCAAAAAACGCAATTGCAGTTCAAACAATAATGATGAAAATATCAAAGTACTGTACAGGGGTACCTAGTAACAGCACTAGGATCCAGGCTCCTCTATCAAGGAATAAACCACTGGAAAAAAGAAAAAAAAAATCCGTCTTTCTATAAAATCAAATGATGCCTCCCGTCCATCTGCCAGGCTGCTTTCTCTAATCCAACAGGCGAGGGGGACAATTTGAGGAAAAGAAAAAGGAAAATTAACTCGGGAAGGAAAATCTCTCTCTTGCAGCTCCCGCCTCACCTATTTCACGCGACAGTTTTCTACGCGCCAGTGTACACCCGGATGGAACCGCCATCCGTATACGACAGCGGCCCAGACCAATCTATTCCCTCAGTAAGGTATGTACGACTATACAATCCCTTCACCAAGACGACTGAACTCCTTGCCTATATTGCTGTGGACTTCTGTCTTGATACTGTAGGAGAGGCGGCCACCAGCTGTCCCCAGCAGATGGCGACGACATGAAGGCGACTCTAGGGACACAAGTCACCCTCATGACGTCGCTATTCGCAAGGGGTCAGCTGGTGACCGGCCCGCCTACAATACTGAACACCCCTCGGAACGCGACACTTCAATCTTGAACACGAAGTAACTCCTTCTGCTCAGAGATGACCGCTTTCAGTACGACTTTAGTCGCTTGAGTGGGACAACTCCTCAAGGACGAGGACTAAAACCCTGAAAATAATGACTCAACCCTTAAGTAAAACTTGTCCCCTCAAGTGCGACTTGATATCCTGAGTATAATGACGTAGCCCCTTGGTTACAACAAAAAAGTAAGAGCAATGAAGCACTAACTTGTCGTAGTACTGTTTCCACACAACATTACTGCAGCAATCCGGGAACACGCCTCCCACATCTGTCTCACACGAGAGATGCAACGACGAGAAACACTTCCTCTGACACCATCCGGAAAGATAACGCACTCCACATATGGCGTATAAGGAGTCAAGACACCTTGTACATATGGTGTGTACGGGGTCAGGACACCCTGTACATATGGTGTGTACGGGGACAGGACACCTTATACATACGTTGTGTACGGGGGTTAGGACACCTTCTACATATGGTGTGTACGGAGTCGACACCTTGTACATATGGTGTGTACGGGGGTCAGGACACCTTGAACAAAAGGTGTGTACGGAATCAGAACACCCTGCATATGTGGTGTGCACGGGGTCAGGACATCTCGTACATCTATGGTGTGTACGGGGTCAGGACAACTCGTACAAATGGTGTGGACATGGTCAAGACACCTTTTACATAAGAGCTGTACGGGGTCAGAACACCTTGTATATATGGTGTGTATGGGGTCAGGAAACCTTGTACATATTGTGTGTAAGGTCTTAAGACATCCTGTACATATGGTAAGTAGGGGGGTCAGGACACCCTGTACATAAGGTGTGTACGGGGTCAGGACACCCTGTACATATGGTGTGTACGATGTCAGGACACTTTGTACATATGGAATGTAGGGGGTCAGGACACCCTGTACATATGGTGTTTACGGGGTCAGGACACCCTGTACATAAGGTGTGTACAGAGTCTCAACATCTTGTACATAAGGTGTGTACGGGGTCAGGACACCCTGGAAATAAGGTATGTACGGGGTCAGGACACCCTGTACATATGGTGTGTAAGGGGGCAGGACGCTTTATACATATGGCGTGTAAGGGGTCAGGACACCCTGTACATATGGTGTGTACGGTGTCAGGACACCCTGTACATAAGGTGTGTATGGGGTCAGGACACCTTGTACATATGGTGTGTACTGGGTCAGGACACACTGTATATAAGGTGTGTAAGGGGTCAGAGCACCCTGTGCACATGGTGTGTACGGGGTCAGGACACCCTGTACATAAGGTGTGTAAGGGGTCAGGGCACCTTGTACATATGGTGTGTACAGGGTCAGGACACCCTATATATAAGGTGTGTAAGGGGTCATAAGCACCCTGCGCACATGGTATGTACGGGGTCAGGTCACCCTGCACATATGGTGTGTAAGGGGTCAGGTCACCCTCTACATATGGTGTGTACGGGGTCAGGACATCCTGTACATAAGGTTGTATGGGACAGGTCACCTTGTGCATATGGTGTGTACATGGTCAGAACACCTTGTACATAAGATGTGTTCGGGGTAAGGACACCCTATACATAAGGGGTGTACGGGGTCAGGACATCGTGTACATATGGTATATAAGGGGACAGGGCACCTTGTACATATGGTGTATACGAGGTCAGGACACCTTGTACATATGGTGTGAACGGGGTTTGGACACCCTGTACATAAGGTGTGTACGGAGTCAGGACACCTTGTACATAAGGTGTGTACAGGGTTAGGAAACCCTGTACATATGGTGTGTACGGGGTCAGGACACCTTGTACATAAGGTGTGTACGGGGTCAGGACACCCTGCACATATGGTTTGTACGGGGCCAGGACACTTTGTACATATGGAATGTAGGGAGTCAGGACACCCTGTACATATGGTGTGTACGGGGTCAGAACACCCTGTACATAAGGTGTGTACGGAGTCAGGACACCTTGTGCTTAAGTTTTGTACGGGGTTAGGACACCCTGGAAATAAGGTGTGTATGGGGTCAGGACACCCTGTACATATGGTGTGTACGGGGTAAGGACACCTTGTACAAATGGTGTGTACGGGGTAAGGACACCCTGTACATATGGTGTGTACGGGGTAAGGACACCTTGTACAAATGGTGTGTACCGGGTAAGGACACCCTGTACATATGGTGTGTACGGGGTAAGGACACCTTGTACAAATGGTGTGTACGGGGTCAAGACCCCCTGTACATAAGTTGTGTACGGAGTTAGGACACCTTGTATTTATGGTGTGTACGGGATCAGGCCACCCTGTACATAAGGTGTGTAAGTGGTCAGGACACCTTGTACATATGGTGTGTGCAGGGTCGAGACATCCCATATATAAGGTGTGTAAGGGGTCAGAGCACCCTGTGCACATGGTGTGTACGGAGTCAGGTCACCCTGCACATATGGTGTGTAAGGGGTCAGGACACCCTGTACATAAGGTGTGTACGGGGACAGAACACCTTGTACATATGGTGTGTACAGGGTAAGGATACCTTGTACATAAGGTGTTCAGGGTAAGGGCATCTTATACATAAGGGGTGTACGGGACTCAGAACACCCTATAAATATGGTGTGTACGGGGTCAGGGCACCTTGTACATATGGTGTGTACGAGGTCAGGACACCTTGTACATATGGTGTGTACGGGGTCAGGACACCCAATACATAAGGTGTGTACGGGTTTAGGACACCCTGTACATAAGGTGTGTACGGGGTCAGAACACCGTGTACATATGGAGTGTACGGGGTCAGGACACCTTGAACATATGGTGTGTACGGTGTCAGAACACCTTGTACATAAAGTGCGCACGGAGTCAGGACACCCTGTACATATGGTGTGTACTGGGTTAGCACACCTTGTACGTATGGTGTGTACGGGGTCAGGACACTCTATACATAAGGTGTGTACGGGATCAGGAAACCAGGACACCTTATACATAAGGTGTTCGGGGTCAGGACACTATGTACATATGCTGTGTACAGGTTCAGGACACCTTGTAAATATGTTGTGTACAGGGTCCGGAAACCCGGCACATATGGTGCGTATGGGGTCAGGACACCATGGACTTATGGTGTTTATGAGGTCTGGACACCCGGTACATATGGTGCGTGCGGGGTTAGGACACCTTATGCATAAGTTGTGTACAGGGTCCGGATACCCGGCACATATGGTGAATATGGGGTCAAGATACCTTGTATATATGGTGTGTACGGGGTTAGGACACCTTGTACATAAGGTGTGTACGGGGTGAGGACACCCTGTACATATGGTGTGTAAAGGGTCAGGACACCTTGTATATAAGGAATGTACGGGTGTGTACGGGGTCAGGACAATCTGTACATAAGGAGTGTACGGAGTCAGGACACCTTGTACATAAGGTGTACAGGATCAGGACACCCTGTACATAAGGTGTGTACGGCGTTGGGACACCCTGTACATATGGTGTACGGGGTCAGAACACCCTATACATAAGGTATGTACATATGGTCTGTATGGGGTCAGGACACCTTGTACATATAATGTGTACAGGGTCAGAACATCCTATACATAAGGTGTGGACATATGGTGTGTACGGGATCAGGACACCTTATACATAAGGTGTTCGGGGTCAGGACACTATGTACATATGCTGTGTACGGGTTCAGGACACTTGTAAATATGTTGTGTACAGGGTCCGGAAACCCGGCACATATGGTGCGTACGGGGTCAGGACACCATGGACGTATAGTGTGTATGAGGTGTGGAAACCCTGTACATATGGTGCGTGCGGGGTTAGGACACCCTGTACATATGGTGTGTAGGGGTCAGGACACCTTGTACATATGGTGAGGACGGGGTCAGGACACCCTGTACATAAGAAGTGTACGGAGTCAGGATCCCTTGTACATATGGTGTGTACGGGGTCAGGGCACCCTGTATATAAGGTGTGTAGGGTTCAGAACACCCTATACACAAGGTACGTAAGGACTCAGAACACCCTGTACAAATTGTGTGTACGGGGTCTGAACACCCTGTACATAAGGCGTGTACGGGGTCTGAACACCCTGTACATAAGGTGTGTACGGGGTCAGGACACCCTGTACATATGGTGTGTGCGGGATCAAGACACCCTGTAAATATGGTGTGTAAGGGGTCTGGACTACCTGTACATATAGTGTGTACGGGAACAGGACACTTTGTACATACGGTGTGCACGGGGTCAGGACACCTTGTACATATGGTGTTTACGGGGTCAGGACACCCTGTATATATAGTGTGTATGGGGTCAGGACACCTTGTACATATGGTGTGCATGAGTTAAGGACACCCTGTGTATATTTTGTGTAGGTGGTCAGGACACCCTATATATAAGGTATGTACGGGCCAGGACACCCTGTACATATGGTGTGTACAGGGTTAGGACAACCTGTACATAAGGTGTATACTGGGTCAGGACATCTTGTACATATGGTGTTTACGGGGTCAGGACACGTTGTACATACAGTGTGTATGGGGTCAGGACACCTTGTACATATGGTGTGTACGGGGTTAGGACACCCTGTGCATATAGTGCATACGGGGTCAGGACACCTTGTACATATGGTGTACGGGGTTAGGACACCTTGTAAATATGGTGTGTAAGAAGTCAGGACACCTTGTACAAATGGTTTGTACAGGGTCAGGACACCTTGTACATAAGAGGTGTACGAGATCAGGACATCCTGTATATATGGTGTGTACGGGGTTAGGACACCCTGTACATATGGTGCACGGGGTCAGGACACCCTGCACGTAAGTGTACGGGGTCAGGACCCTTTGTACATATGGTCTGTACGGGGTTAGGACACCCTGCACGTATGGTGTGTCGAGGTCAGGACATCTTGTACATGTGTGTACGGGGTCAGGACATCCAGTACATATGGTGTGTACAGGGTCAGGACACCCTGTACATATGGTGTGTACGGGCTCAGGTCACACTATACATATGGAGTGTACGGGGTTAGGACACCCTGTACATAAGGTGTGTACAGGATCAAGTCATCCTGTACATATGGTGTGTACGGGGTCAGGACACCCGGTACATATGGTGTGTACGGGGTAATGACACCTTGTACATACTGTACGTATGGGGTTAGGACACCGTGTATATAAGATGTGTACGGGGTTAGGACACCCTGTACATATGGTGTTCGGGGTCAGGACATCTTGTACATATGGTGAGCACGGAGTCAGGACACCTTGTACATAAGTTGTGTACGTGGTCAGGACACGCGGTACATATGGAGTGTATGGGGTCAGGACACCTTGTACATATTGTATGTACGGGGTTAGGACACCTTGTATTTAAGGTGCGACGGGGTCAGGACACCTGGTACATATGGTGTGTACGGGGTCAGGACACCTTGTACATATGGCGTGTACGGGGTCAGGACACCCTGTACATGTGGTGAGTAAGGGGTCAGGACACCTTATACATATGGTGTGCACGGGGTCAGGACACCCTGTACATGTGGTGAGTAAGGGGTCAGGACACCTTACACATATGGTGTGCACAGGGTCAGGACACCTTGTACATATGGTTTGTATGGGGTCAGGACACCTTGTACATATGGTGTGAACGGGGTCAGGACATCCAGTACATATGGTGTGTACGGGGTTAGGACACCTTGTACATAGGGTATGTATGGGGTTAGGACACCTTGTACATATGGTGTGTAAGGGGTCAGGACATCCAGTACATATGGTGTGTACGGAGTCAGGACACTAATAATCCAGGTGGAGGGACAGGTCTCTCACCAGCTGGTCCCTGCTGGCTGTACACCCCAAACACACTTGCCGGGGCTCACCCGACCACTTAGATCTAAACACCCACACTCGCCACACTTGTACCACCACTCCCCCAACCCTCCTGCCTCACCATCACTCCTCCCTCACTCCATCAACAGTCCTTAACACTGTCTGCCACCCACAATTATCGGTCGCATCTTCCCCAGGCATGTACCCCAGATAATTCCGTGCAACTCCAAAACACCAACACACACACACACACACACACACACACACACACACACACACACAGAGTCGGCCTGTTCCCCCGACACTTCTTACTGCCAATAAGCGGTCATTACTCCCTGCAGCCTACTGTGATCCTCCCTCGTGCAGGGTGGCACGGAAAGAAGAGGGCGGGAGGGAGGAATCATGACGCAGGGCCCATAAAAAGACACCAACCTAAAATATCTTCAGCAAGAGGATGGACGGACGGAGTCCAACACGGACCACTAAATAAAAGCACAAACACCCAACGCAGAATAAAATATAAAGAAAAAATGCTATAGTAATGCCTGGCAACAGCGAACAGAGCGACTCCAGGCCCGCCCACCCCTGCAGCCCCTGCCGCATCCAACGCCAATTCCACGCCCACGCTGTAGCCACCAGGTCTGCCCGAGCTTTCACATCCTCGCGGTGCCACCGCGTCTTCCCCAGCTTTCATGCATTCCCCCGGCCACCTTTCCCGACATTTTCATGTCCGCCTGTGGCTACCAACTCCAATGATACTTTCACACTCGACCGCACCCGAAGACCCTTCAGATCTGTGTGCTCACACGACCCACCACATACAGAGACACATCCAAAGCCCCTGTGGCGGACGATATTTTCAATCTCTCTCGTGACCCCCACCCACGTCCACCGTTATTCCACATTCGCCAATAGCCACCATGCCCGTCGTCACTCGAACTTGTCGGTAGTCCCCAAGTCCGCCGTCACTTTCGCACTCGCCAGTATCCAGAGTGACTTCCCATCATGATCATGCGTCCTCAGAGCACTGCTCGCCTGGGCTTATTATAATGACATGAGTGGAAAAGCCTTACCTAGCACCCGGTGATCTACTACACGACATACCTTCCCTAATAGTGATCCACTACACGACATTACCAAAGAGAGCGTGTGGAATACAACGCTTTAGAGTTGAAATTCTCATAAGCTGTAGAAACACATAATATTACTGGAAAAAAAAACTTCTAGAAAGGATCTTTGAGAGAAAGTAACGTCAGCGATCACTTAATAAAAATCACACTATGACGGCGGCACAGCTGACACCAAGAGGCAGACCAAAGGCCACGGCTGATAACTGTAGACAAGAAGGGCTGCCATTCAACTTCTTTATGCTACGATAACCTTCTCACATTATTACCTCTGACAAACTAACTTGACCGAACGCCTCAAACACTGGCTGTACGGACACACACACACGCACACACGACATAAACTGTGATGATGAAAACATTGGCATGGGTTCAGGAGCTGGATCGAGCGGCAGATGATGGCCTTCCTCCCTGGGGCCGGGGGAGGGACCTTGGGGCTGCGGACCAAGGCTGGGGAGTGGCATCAACTCTCTCATTACGTTACTCCGAGACATCACCTGCTGGGTTTTGCCTCACGTGTGCACCACATATCCGCACCTCCCTACACACTACCGGACACACACACACACACACACTGCACAAACATAAAACTGGTGGAGGCTGACGTGGCTGGGTCAGCCTTTCAGCTTCAGCCTTGCTTAGCGGTCGTCAGCATAGCTGAGTAACTGAATGGCGGAGAATTATCTAATTATGGTCCACGTTCCTGACTGTCCATTTATAGGCTGAAGCAGCCAACGCCAAAATGTTTAGAATGTTTAGCTTGACTTTGTTCTCGCAAATCCTTTCTTACCTTACGTATACTAATCAAAATTCTAATATATATATATATATATATATATATATATATATATATATATATATTATCCTTGGGGATAGGAGAGAAGATTACTTCCCACGTATTTCCTGCGTGTAGTTGAAGACGACTCAAAGGGATGGGAGCGGGGGGCTGTAAATGCTGCTCTCTTGTTTTACTTTACTAAAAGGGGGAACAGAGAGAGCGGCCAAGTGAGAATTTTCCCTCTAACACTCAGTCATCTGTTCTTGACGCTACCTTGCTAACGCGGGAAATGGCGTATATGTATAAAAAAAAAATATATATATATATATATATATATATATATATATATATATATATATATATATATATATCCCTGGGGATAGGGGAGAA
>JAYMFT010214316.1:0-11459 GCA_038088735.1 Panulirus argus
GAGCGACAGAAGTTGTTAGAGATGCCCTTAGCTAAAGACCAGAAAGACCTATCCGTGGATGATGAGGACAGGTTATCCTTTACTCCTCTTTTAATGTGAGACTAAACCAACAGGTTAGAGATAATGGTAACTCTCTAATCCCTCTCACATACTTATTACCTGCAGCTCATTTCCTGTCCTATATCATTCATATTGAGTCCTTTCATTGTGGCCCATCCTCATTACTTTACAATTACTCTTGTTGAATCTCATCAGTCATGTAACAAACAGATTCTGTAGTCTTGTGTAGGTACCCTTGTAAGTTGATGCAATCCTCACTTTTTGCTCCATTCATGTCCATACACATAGACATGATGGTTAAATTTACATCCATTGTGCAGATACTCATTGGTAACTGCTTTTACATCCCACCAAAAGTAGGTTGCTCAGACCTACATTTTATTGCCTGGAAATGAACTTTATAATTGATGCTTTTGTATGTTTTATTTACAGCTGCTAAACTGTCATTTATGTAATTATTCCTTCAAAATTTTCAGCAACTTTTCTTTTGTATTTTGTATCCTCTGCATCCTTTCCTCTACCTTATGTACTTCTTGCATTTTTACAATTATCCAGATGGATCTAGAGACATACAGATCTAGAGAAAGCATATGATTGGGTTAATAGAGATGCTCTGTGGAAGGTGTTGTACATATATATGTTGTGGGAGGAGAGCTGCTAAAATCAGTGAAGAGTTTTCTTTGGAGAGTAAGGCATGTATGTGAGTAGGTAGAAAGGAGGGTGAGTGCTTAAAGGTAAGGATGGGTCTGTGTAAAGGATGTATGATGCTGCCATGGCTGTTTGATTTGTTTGTTGATGAGGTAGTGAGAGAGGTGAATGCACAGGTCTTAGAGAGAGGAGTAGGTATGAAGTCTGTTGGGGTGGAGGGGCCTGGCAAGTGAGTCATTTGTTTTTTGCTGATGACATGGTGCTAATGCCAGATCAAGTGAGAAACTGCAATAGCTGGCGACTTGAGTTTGGGAAAGTGTGTAAAAAAATGAGAAAGTTGAGAATGTGTGAATAAAAGCAGTGTTGTTAGGTTTAGCAGTGAAGATAGAAAAGTTACTTGGCGTGTGAGTTTGAATGGAGAGAACTTGGAGGAACTGGAGTATTTTAGATACTTAGTGGATATGGTAGCGGATGGAGTTGTGGGAGCTGAAATGAGACAGGATGGGTGAGGGAGCAAAGGTCCCGAGCATATTGATAAATGTGTGAAGAGAAAGGTCAGCATCTTTAAGGGTAAAGTTGGGTATGTTTGATGATATGATAGTTCCATTGGTTCTCTATGGATGTGAAGCATGGGCATTAGGCAAAAAAATATAAAGATGAGGATGGGTGGGCAAGAAATGAAGTATTTGATAATGCTCTCTCTCTCTCTCTCTCTTTTTTTTTATACATTTTTAAAGATAGTCATATGCCTCGGTAGGTAAGATTCATTTGCTTTTAAGAAGGAAGGATTGCAGTGCAGTAGATATATACAAAGTACTAAGTACTTCTTTTATAATACAGTATGCTGTTTCATGTAGATAGTTCCCAACCAGTAGAGCAATAACAATCTCATTTTTATTTTTGTAATCAGCATACTCAACTCCTTACAGATGTTATTGGACTCTGCCTGCTCATGGTTACAGTGCGTGTAAAAATTCACCGTTAGCGATGCTGTATCATCATCTGTTAGTGAAAGGGAGTAGAGTCTTCTTGAGGACCTTACTCCAAATAAAACTGTCATTTATCTGCTACAAGAAGTATTAAAGCCTTGAAGCTGGAGGAGACCTAGCAGAGAAAGGGGTCCTGGAGTTATCTGATGATATAATGATGATAATACAGTTAACATCTTACTGTAAGTCATCTCAGGTTCTTCAGTCTCATCATTTAGGTTGGAATTTGTCTTTTGATGAGTCATTTGTTTTGTTTTGAATTCATTGGTAAAGGTCTTTCTCTGGCTGCTTTATTCTTTCTGTCATGCAACTCTAGTTATAGTCTCCTTTCCATATAATGAGGTTCTTTGAAATCATATTATCAATTATGGAAGAAGTACTGTGAAGTATAAGAATTGAGTGTTTTCTTTCAGTGACCTTTTTGTGCTCTACGAGGGAAGTCTTGCCTCTGTCTGTTCTTCCTTTATGTAGGCTGTCACCTTGAATGATATATATCTGATTACTGGAGATGTTGACAATCAACTGGCTGATGTGTATTGTTAGATAACTAGTGTGTCTGTTTGTGTGTCTAGATACCTCAGTCTCTCTTGGTACTGCTTTCATTACTTGCTTCTCCCTTTGGTACCAGTTTGCTACTGTGAATTGAGGTAGCAAATGAATGAGCATTTTTCACACTTCATTTTTATAATGACTTGGTCAGAGACACAGTTGGGTGTACATTAAGATGCTGTAGTATCAGAGAGTTAAATAACAATATTTTGTGGTTCATTTCAGGGTTTTAAGGTTAGATTTCTTCAGCATATAGATATAATCTGAGAATCATGTAAAGATAAAACTGATTTATTTTCCAGGGTGCTGCATCAAAATCACTTAGTATGCCCCTGCCAACTAGCATCCTTGTCATTATCCTTGACTACTTATATGAAGATGATTCACCAAAGTTACGTAATTGTCGAGATCCAGAATTTGTGTGCAATGTTATGAGAGCTGCAGATCAATTTTTGATCACACGATTACGGGAAGTTTGTGAAAATGTCTTAAGTGGCTTGTTGACGCTGAAGAATGCAGCAGAATTACTGGAGTTTGCTGCAAGCTGCAATGCATTTCATTTAAAGACAACTGTAATGCAATACATCTGCTTGAATTTGGCTGCTTTGTTGGAGAATGGGTAAGTGATCATGTTGTACTTTAGTTTTATTTTCTTTGTGTCTGTGCATAACTAAGATTTTACCAAAGTTTTAGGTTCAGTTGAAATTGAAAAGTAAGTGAACATACATGTATGCTATATAATAAGATAGTCATTTTTTGATACATGTATTTTATGCACATCAATTAGCTTGGTTATAGTTCATTTGTTTTATTTAGGATAGTCAGGTTTGCATTAATACAGACTAAAGAATATAGACTCCAGATTTTATGTTAAGGTGGTACTGTGTGTTAACTTTATGAAAATATTAAATATTCAGACTTATGGATATGGGTCTATGTCTTTTGATTAAATCATTTTACTAAACATTTTTGCTTAAGTTATTTGTTTTGAATTATTTACTCAGTGTTGTGTAGAATAGATTCTTTCCCCAGGTCTCTGCTCTGCATTAGCAACAGTGAGTTATTAGAGGAACTAAGTGATTACTACAGGGGGTTCATTCCCCGAATGTCATGCCGGATGATGACCCCTCACGATCAGCCTCCATATTCAGATGAATTAGAACAGTTGCTGGAGGCAAAGCCATTTTTCTTACCAGAATCTGAGGAAGATTGGGAAGATATATCTGCTGTTAAAGGTGATCCAGAGGGATGGCTTATTACAACTTTTTCCATAGATGTTACTTTTTTGAGAACTTATGTTAGCTTATTCTTAACCAGTCTCAGGTAAGGCATCTTAGGCCACTTTAAAGCAGGCAGTTAGACAGTCTAAATACATATCAACCCTCTTCAAATATTCATTTGCATAAGGTCTCTTCATTCACTTATCAGAAATTGATTAAAACAAATAATTCACTGGTTCTAATAGAGATTCCACTGAGCTCATGGTCTGCATGCCATCTTGCAGCCAATTTAAAATATGTCCACACCAGAGTCAGGGTCATGATATTATTGTTATTTGTTTTGTAAAATGAAGTAGCATACTTTGTTATGAATTGTTGAGAGGTAATGGAGAAAGGTGGATCAAATTACTTTTAAGATGACTGTATTTATCAATTTGATGCCTATACTTGTTCCCCATTTCCTGTGTAATGAGGTAATGCCAGGAACAGATGAAGAACAACCAAGCCCCAAAGGCCTTCCTGTGGTTTGCCCTGACCACTTAAAATGCCTTTGTTTAGCCCATTAACTGCATGGTGTCCCCTGTAGTTTTATAGAGACATTTTTTCTCATGTCACAGGCAAAACTAATAGATACTGGGCTCTTATTCACTTTGGGAATGTCAAAATACCATCAGAATAGAGAAAACCTTCAATACTAGCTAAAAGCTCAGGTGTAGGAAAAGTATGTGAAGAGATACCAAGTTTGTTTATATTAGGTCCAGATGCATTGACAGACAAATTATGACAACCATACAGTCTTTGCTTTATGTCGCTAAAAAAAGTTAAGCATTTTGATGTATGATTACCGTAGAAAGTACCTGTTTATTAATCTCTTAATATTTTTAGACATATTTTCTTACATTTATTACATTATGCTGTTCATTGTGTTACCTGCATATACTAAAGATTTCTATCACTTGGCAAAATAAAGAACTTCATTGACAAGGTTTCATCCACTCTAACGTCAGGTTAGCTTATCCAGTTTTATGTTAAGACTGATGGGTTTTCCATGTAACTGGCAAAAGTACGCAATGCTGGGCACTTGCTCAAATGTGAATGAAAGTATCCGGTATGTAGCTAAAAAATCAGGTTAAAGAAAAGTGTGTGAGAAGATGTCTTGGTATTTGTTTTCGTTAAATCTGAACACAGGGTAATATGATTATAGGGGTTGGTTGAGAGGAAGACCACCTGTGACATGGGGAAATAGAGTAGAAGAGTACTGGGGGGAGAGAAATAGGGAAAGAATGTGTGGAATGGTGCGTGTGAGGGAGATGTGTAAGGACAGGGATAAGTGGAGACTATTTTCTGTATGCCATCCCCTTGATGGAAGTTCCTGGAGGGAACAGGTATCAGAAATATAGATAGATTAGGTAGAATGAACAACAAATTAAGCAAAATCTGTAGCATTTGCATTCATATGTATGTTAAAAACATGAGTATTTTGATGAATATTTACAATAGAGTGTTCCTGTATGTTAATTTCTAAATGTTTCTGGATATGTTTTCCAACATACAGTACAGGATACTCTTCTGTTTGTTACTTTGATACATTAAAGATTATTATCTTGAGGCAAAATAAAGCACACTATTATTATGACCTCATCCACTGTCATATCACATTAGTACATTCACTTTTACAGTAAGACTGATGGTTTTTCTGTATTAGTGGCTAAAGTAATAGTTGCTAGTCTTGTACTTATTTAGGGAGTGCCACAGTTTGGTACTGTAAGACTGATGGTTTTTCCATATCAGTGCCTAAAGTAATAGTTGCTAGTCTCACTCAATTTGGAAGTATCACAATATGCTGTTAGATAAGAAAAGCTTTCATTCTTAATTAAAAACTCAACAGGTGTGTGGAGATGCTATCTTGTTTGTTTATATTTATTCTGGATGTGTGGACAGACAAACGGTATGCAAATGCTACAGCATTTGCACTTTTAACTTAAAAAGTTTAGCATTTTAGTATTTTTTTATAATAGAAAGTACCTTTTCATTAATCTCATAATTTTGTGATCTACAGAAAAGTGTGTGTTGTATGTTAATATTGATTAAGTTACAGTACTGCATGATATATCTATGTATCTATATCTCTGATGTCTGTCCTCATCAGGAACTTCCTCAGTGGGGTGGCCACAGCAAAAGTCTTCATAACTGGTGAACTCCGGTGTTGGTTTTTAGCCTTTAGTGCCTCACCCTTAACAGGCCACTGCAAGGGCAACTCTAGTGCAGTGTTTATAGAGTTTCCTACCTAACAAGTGCACCTAATATTCCAGCCTGTTTCTTTTTACTGAATGCCCCCCACCCAATATTCCTACCTACTACTTCTACCTAATGCTCCTGTCTAATGTCCTGCCTACTACTTCTATTCTTCCCACCCCTTTGCCAAAATGCAGGGCTAGCGCATAGTGATCACTGCATGAAAAAGTATAGGGTTATGAAGAATGAGTTGTGCGAGTTAAGTGTTGTCAGGTGTTGTATGTGACAAGGAGAAGTTGTATGTTTGTGGATAGATTGTTAGCAATCTACATGTTGGTGAGGCAGAAAGAAAAGATAGCTGCATGGGTCAGAGGAGTGCAACTTAACAACCACTGAAGTGCTGGCTCACTGTTCAGCTGTCACTAACCCTCCTGATACCCAGGCGGGTAGTGCCAGTAATATACTTCTCTGGTCAGTGGCTGCCTACCAGTTACTGCCTTCCAGTACTGCATGATGTTATGAAAATTTCATGCATTGGTTGTACAACAGTGTAAGAGTTTCAGTACAATAATTTTTGACAAAATATGGCAACACTGTGCTTTGCAATTTGTGGGTTCAGTGATTCAAACTGTGTTTGTATTACAGGGATTCCAAGTTGTATTTAATTGACTTATGTATAGGGAGAGAAATGGGTTGGGGAAGAGTATAGAATGTACTCCAGTTAGTATTTTGTTAAAATGCATCTGGAGGTGATAGGTGCAATAAAATTTGTCATCATTTTGTAGGGGATAAACAGTTTTCTTCTGGAGGCCCAGGCTCTGCTCGTAAGAAGAAACGTCAGCATCGCAACAGCCAGGGAGACATACGCTTTCGTAAAACATCAACCTCTTCACCAGTCTCTGCTAGTTCTTCTGACTGTGAGCCCCCAGAAGATTTAGAAGAAGATTTCAAAACTTTGAATTTTGATGATCTAGAAGAAAGAACCCCTCTAGAATATTCAGACAGCAAATCAAATGCAGAAACTTTTAATTCAACACTGGGATTAATAGTACACCCATCAGAGGTTAAGAAGCTTGTTCCCCAGATTCAGTTGATGCCTGGTTAGTGATAAAAGAATGTGAACCATTTCCAGCTGGATCTCTCATAATTACCTAGCTATGATATGAATTTTGAAGCTGCTGATTTATAATTGATTCTAAATTATTTTATAGTGTTTATGGACAGTTTCCTTATTTACTCTGTATGTGGTTAGGTTGTGGCTCATGGCAGAAAGTTTGTAAGAAGAAAGGAACATCTGGCCAGTTTACAATGACATCTGAAAAATACTCAAGAAAGTCATCAGTTCAAGAAAATGTCATTTCAGATATTGCTCACCATCACGTTTCCTCCTACAAGGAAAATTCTCATGATTTGGAGACACAGGAAAGGTACTTGAATGGTCTGCATAGTATGATATCAGAAGTGTTTTCTCCCAGGAGTATGAGGTGCACTTGTATGCCACATGACTCTAAAATGTCACATAACATAGAGAGTAGCTTGCTGTGGACATGTTTGATGTGTGAAATCCCATAAGGGGTTATGAAGAATGTTTTTGTATTATGTTAGTTTGTCCAAAGTTTGATGTGTGAAATCCCATAAGGGGCTATGAAGAATGTTTTTGTATTATGTTAGTTTGTCCCATTCCTTCAAGTTATACTCACTGCTGTTATTGTATATGTGGGGTCCCAGCAGTTATTGATAAAGTGTGTTAACCAGTGATTGGTACAAATTGCAGTCCATATGTGGAGTCAAAGCAGTCATTGTTAAAACACATCAGATCATAATTTATGGGAACATACTAGAACTTACAAATTAAAATACACACATATTACAGAGTGAAAAGAGTATTTATGATGGTAAGAAAAGTATGTATGTGAGAGCTAGAGAGGGTGTGCTGAAATAGTTTGGACATGTGAAGTGGATGAATGAGAAAAGGATGAATAAGAGAGTATACATATCAGAAGCTGCAGGGGCTGTAGTTATGGGATATGTATCAAAAGTTATCCATAAAAGTGCAAACTTGGGATCCTTTGTGTATGAATCAGTACAAGTGGTATTTTTGAGGTGGTGCATTGTTTTGATCTTAAAACTTTATTAGATATGTTGTGCACATCTGTTTTCTTATATATTTTCATGTTTTCATTGTTCCTGGCAGGACTTCATTTCCCAAGTTCCCAAGTCTACAAGATTCCTTGTTTGTAGCACAGAAGACAAATCAGTTGACAAAAAAGAGGTAAGATTTGGAATTGGGTGGTAGCTCATTTTAGCTGATTTAACTGCAGAGTTTAGATTAGTGAAGGAGATCAAAAAACTGTGTGACTCTAGATAAATGAAAGGTTGTGTTTCATAGATGACAGCAAAGGATACATTTTGGTGAATGGACTGAAGATGGAGAACATAAGTTTCAAAGGTTTGCATATGTGATAGAGTCATAGTGATGGTGGAGTAAAAGATGAATGGTGAATGACATAATGTTGTAGTGAGGACTGGTAGTCCTCAGGCAGCCATTAAACAAGGGTAATCAGCATCTTGGGATACATTGCCATCTTTGAAATAGATGGCTGAAGAAAGGCTTTAATGACAGATTTGCTTTTCTTCCTTATGGTGCTGATTGCTGTTCTCATTAATGCCATATTGGTGAACAACTGTTGAAGCACCAGACCTATGCTCAAGTTCATTAGTATCTTGAACTTTACTTTCAAGGTAAAGATCTTCCTGCCTCTAATGACAGGTTCACTTGCACCTCTTGGCAGGTTCATTTGCACTGTATTAGGAATACTTGCTGGATGCTGAGGCAAAGTAGAGACAGCTTTAAGTGGGCAGAAGTGTGGAAATATATGCATTGCAGACAATGCATCCTCACTCTTTGAATGCTAGCAGAGAACTGAGGTGGTGGGCAGAGTAGCATGCACAGCATCAGCTACCCACAGTGCATGACCAGCTGTGCTAATTTTGTATGACTCTCATGTTATGATAAATAGAATGGGAAGAATTTGGGTGCTAACACTGAATTAAGATTTTTAAATCAGATTGTGCAATATCTCAACGCTACTGTAGTCGCATGTGGAAACATGTCTGAAATATAATATGTTTTCAGATGGTAATAGCTTCAATACTCATTGTAATCATGATATCAGACATTGATAAGGATGTAAAACTACAGGACATCATCTCACAAAGAAAATAGAATATATAAAAGAATCATGGTCCAATCCGCAGATTTTTATATAAATTGAATAGGAAAACAGAAATAAAAAAGTAAAGAGAGACAGTAAAAGTAAGTAAAGTGCAAATATTTAAGTGGATGCTTACAGTAGTATTTACCTGTTTAAGAAAGCAATTACAGCAAATTTATTTTTTTCATTTATGTAGTAAGATGGGTAAGTTGTCACAGAAACAGCGTAAAAAATTGGCTGCTGAGGCTGCAGCAGCAGCAGCAGCAGAATCAGCCCCACTTGAGGTAACAGAGAAGCCAAGGCGGAGGTCATCAAGGAATACCTCTGTACCTGTTTGGGGTAAATATTCTTTTTAATGTATTTCCTTTATAAGTTGGTTTTCTAAGTTTCTAGCATTTTATATTCACTAAAATCAGCATTCTAATGCATGGTGATTTATGTGTAGGATGGCTTCTGTTCAGTCACTGATGATTCTCTTAAAATATGCTGTCATTCCTTAATAGCATATTATTTTTCTTGTTTGTGTTTGTTTATTGTGTGCATGTGTTTATTATTTAATCTTCAATGCTATTGATTTGGGGTGCATCAATTGTATACAGCCTCATAGCTCTTGTATACATATCAAAGACTTGGGTCATGTTTGATGATAGCACCATTAACTTGCTCACCTCTACATTGTTTATTGAGGAATCACTTTGCACTCCCTTTTGAATCATCAAAAAGACACCAATAACTTTATAAGCCATTTCAGCAACATGTGCAACAGATTTTGACTGCACACAGCCAACATTATTTTACTTGTCATTGAACATTTCACCATAGTGAATCTGTTTTCCTCTCTTGTTCTACCTTCACCCCCATATACCCTCAACTTCTTTGGAAGTACTACATTCCAAGTGTTTTGTATAGTCACACCTCCTTATTAGGACTTCTTGTATTTACTTCCATAATTATTTCTTCACAACAATTTTTTTGATATTTTTTTTTTTTACTCTTCTTGTAATTCCTACAATAGTATTAAGGTTATCCATTTTTTGTTTTACTCTTATTGCAGTTACCACTATAGTTTGAAGTTTATTATTTTTTTGATATCTGTACAAAGAAAACTAATCTCAAATTGATACATTGAAGATAGAGAGAAAGCTAATCTCAAATCAATAAATAGAAGTTGGAGCAAGTACTTCATTAAGGCATCATGTACATTCAGTGCTTCTCTACTTGTCATTCACCAAAGCTCTGAAGACACATCCACCTTTCCAAATTTTTTACCCACTGCACTTTTGATTCATGCTTTCCCAAACTGATCACTCTACAAGTTTTGATTCTTTTTTAGATTAGGATCACTTCAAAATACTACAAACTTTGTCACAAAATCCAGTTCTTCCTTCCTCAGACTGTGGTACTGAGAGTGCCTGTCATCCCTCAGACAATAACATTGCTTGTAATCACATTGCCTTTCACCCTTCTTTTACGTGTAAAGCATGCCAGAGTAAGTTACCATTCTAGCCAAATGGTTTCATCAAGAACAGCACAAACAACATGCAATAGGTGTGATGGCATCCAATCTGTTTCACCATGGTTTGACCTAATCTCACAATCACCCAACTTTTTTTCATATCTTGGATTGACTAGTTCATTCTTAGACAAATCAAAGGAAAAGGGTAACTATATAACCCTGTTGCACTTGCTCCATCATACCATCCTGTACCCTTACACAAGCATTACTGATATGAAAGTTTTGGAGAACACCCATTTTTCTTCAATGAAACCTTTACAGTTAAAATCACATCATATGCCTCTTCTCAGTTCATAGAGACTATGGACAGTTGGTATTCTTTGCTGAGATTTCTTTACTTACATGTTAAAGTTGAATACACCAGCTGCTTACTCATGTTATTACCTATATGGAATTACCTGTTTGTACAGTTTTGTGGGGAATTTTACACTCATGGGGCCCCATCTCTTTAAACATTCTTTGCTGTCATACATCTTCTTAGATTTATGTGCTGTTGCATTAGCCATGTTCTCAGTCGTTCTGTTTCATTAATTCGTCACTCCTCTGCAATAAAACTACTTCTTTACATCCTTTTTAGCCTATATCCTGCTTGATTTCATGTTACTTCCTTTGGTTGCTTTATCCCTACATCTCTTGGGGAGTTATTTGCTGTCCACATCATCATCTCTTATAAAACTGACAGGTTGCGATTAGGTCACCCCTCATGATCAGATGGGCAAATATAAAGCTTCTAACTTTTACCTGTAACTTGGCTCTCATAATTCTGTTACCATCTTTCTTTCCTACCTCTGAACCTTCTCTTTTAGCTCTTTGTGCTTCTTTAGCTGCAGTGACCACACTTGAGAACATGATATCCATGGAATGGATCTTGCACATCCATATTCATTCTTTGTGGGGGAAGATATCTTACCACACAGTCTGATTTTTCTATGTCTGTTATATTTACAAATGAAGATCTTGCTAGAGTGGCATTAGGAATATATATATATATATATATATATATATATATATATATATATATATATAT
>JAYMFT010214327.1:0-11458 GCA_038088735.1 Panulirus argus
GGCTCATTTCAAGAGACATGTTTTTCACTTTCTCAAAAATTCGTAAATACTTTCTCTGTCTTTTCTTCCCCCTTTGTTAATTTTCTCTATATTTCAATTAGGGCCCGTCCTTGATGTGGACTTCTGTCTGTGACTGCAGCCTTCAACATAAAAAAAAAGTACAGCAGGGGAGCAAGAGCAGGGACAGCAGAGGGCAACAGCAGGTATAAAAGGGGAGGACCAGAGTTAAGAGATCTAGCAGGTAAAGCAGCAACTTCCGACAACACTACAGACAGATACCAATGTCGTATCTACATTCCTGCGTCTTCCCTGGCCTTATCACACCACCTGGCCAGCCGGCCGGCCGGCTGGAGATTCCTCTGACCTCCTCCGTCTCCTACGTTGTCCCCAAGACGGCCTTCTGGTATCATATAATTAACTGGCGACATATTTGTCGTAAAGATATTCCTCAGCATCATTATCAATATTATCAACACTACAGCTAAAATCATCGTAGAAATGGATGCTATAACACTACAACTATTACTAGTAGTAGTAGTAGCAGTAGTAGTAGTAGTAGTGGCAGTAACGTTGTAGCAGTAGTAGTAGTCGTAGTTGTAGTAGTAGTAGTAGTAGTCGTAGTAGTAGTAGTAGTAGTAGTAGCATAGTAGTAGAGTTAGGTACCATGAGAAAACAATACTGTGGTGCACCACGAATTTCTTCTCCAGTACCACATTACGCAAGGCGCTGTAACGCATCACAAAAACTTCATTACCAGTTGGCGTACGTGGTTCATCCTGGGGGTCGTATGTTTACGTGTGGTGGTTACGCTGTCGTCACGTGATCCACGACTTCTAAGAGTTATCAAATTATTTTCGGGATTCATCAACTGAGCCCAGGAACCCGTCGGAATCTGACGATATTGATTTTTTAAACGTAAGTTCCCGGAGCTGTTGATTTATAACTTGTATTTTTCGGATATTTTTCGTACGTAGAAATTGCCTAAGAACCATTTCACCGTACCGCAGTCCGTACTGGTGAAACCAGCCCCACAGCGAGGTACCATTTATAACTGTTAATTCTAACCAGAACAAGAATGATAATCTACAAAATGCAGCGACTTCGAACCGCGTAGTACGCTTCTAGGTAAGCTGGGAGTCGGATTACGTCACAACTACGTCATATGACTCACCAGGTCACGTGTGTGTGTGTGTGTGTGTATGTGTGGTTGGTTGGCTGTCGACAACATTTATTAACCAGTTTGGTTATTGAGTCCAGACGCTACGGCGGCCAGAACGTTTATTGCTTTACTTATCTATTCTTTCACTTATCAATTTATCGCGTCCAATGACGTAAAGAAAGTAGCGCCTATTTTTTATTAACTTGATATGATTACAGTTTTATTAAGGCTGACAACATAAAGTCAATAAAATACAACTTGTATAATAAAGGCATAGCTCAATACTTGGTAGGTATGTCTGCCATGTTTTATAGAGTAATCTCTTGATGGACGACCTGGCAAACAATTGTTTGCTGTGAGCGTAGTGAGCCCTGGAAATAAGCAAAACAAACACGTGTCGCGCGTTGGCAACACAATAACGCAACCGCCACCCTCACCCCCACCCCACCGAGGGAACACCGCGGGCCAAGCCTCCCTCCCCCCTCCAACCCCCAATTCCCGACGCCGATCGGTCTCTTATTTTCTCTATCTCCCACATCCTACGATATTTCTCAATCTCCACTGGACACAAGGATGATGGGCTCATTGAGGTATGGACTGGGCCAGTTCTCAAAGTCTTTCGAAGATTAGTTTGAGCGGGAAAAAGGACAAATTAAGCGGGAGACGAGCCCAATTGTCGTACCATATGAATCCAGGCACATGAATGGGTGACTCATCCCGTGACGTCATACACGGCGCCTGGGTCGACAGGCTGATGCAAGATGCTTCCAGATCTCTCCAGTCTTTACCGCATATCAAGACATTACACGCTTCCACTCGGAAGTAAATCATTCTTGCACTGATATAAAAACCACCATAGGGGTTTGGACGGAAACAGGGAATATAAGCACATATATCTTTTTCCAAATGGAACTTCAGTCTTTGTTTTATGTTTACTAAGCCTCATGTAGCCTGGAAGCCTCGCGTTCCAGCAGGATCGACCTAGTGCGCTCCGGTGCAGCAGATAATAATTTGGTTGGTTGTTTGGGCTTTAGGCCTATCAACTGCCAGGGTCATTTAAGGCCGTCAGCGTAACAAGCTTCAACACCCACCAACCGAAAAATCTTTAACACCTTCTTCGGGTGTTAAAGATAGTTCTAAGACCTCATGCATTCTCACAGTGCATGGGACCCATGACTCTCGTCGACTGCTTCCGGCAACAGAACAATGTCGCATAGCGTTCGCGCCGCTGTTTCCACTGTCCCTTGCGATGCCTTGGCGCCTTCGCAATGGTCGTAAATTTGACCTCAACACCTGGTAAGAGAAGAGAACGCCTGTGGAGTCCGTAGACTCGACCCTTGAAGGTGGAGAGTTAAAAAGGAAGAAAGACACATGAAAAAGAAGGAAAATATCCACATTTGTTTCCCGGTCCACCAACAGGAACAGACAAGGCGACTCAGCCTTCCAGGGAAAAATCCTCAACCGACTCCTTTCTTCGTTCCTACTCTCCAAAAAGTAAAGACACAAGATTTTCAACAATTGTTTACCAATGGCGTCTTAGCTACGTCTCTTCCTTGTATATCAAGTGACTGTTCTACGTCTTCTATCTCATTCTTGTATCTCCCTTGACGATGTGATCATTACACGAAAGTGCACTTGGGAACTTGTCGTGTTTCATTTTCCTCGTGGTTATCAGTAAATCCGACGCTTCAGTATCCCATTATGACTTAGATCTCTTAATCCAAGCATCACTTCAGCTCCTCTTCTCTGGACTCTCTTAATCATCAGATCAGACGTTTGTGATTCTTTCCAGTACCCATATTTCCAGAACGTATATCAATTCATCACATGTTGGGAGAGGTCACAAGGATAATAATCCTCATATGGGTATAGTCGTTATAACAACCTAGCTATGTTATTTGTATCACATTCTAAACATTTCAACACTTGTCCCCCATCTCACCGTGCTAAGATTTGAGGGGCCTACATAGTGTCTTACTCTCTTATAACATTCGAAAATGCATCATTAAGCTCATCACATATTTCTACATCATCTTCAATAGTTCTTCTGTTCGAGTTCATTTAGCTGTTCTCTAACAGATGTTCTGCTCCTGAAGAACTTGTGGATATGTTATCAAATGTCTCTCCTCTCGTCCACAACGCTATCTATCTATCTTCAGAGTTTACATTCAGTGGTACCCACGTTCTGACTCTTTCATTGTAGACTTACGGACACTTTTACAATTGGGGTTATAAAAACCCTTTCCCAGTTTATATTCTCTACCAGACAGATCAAGTCTACGTAGATGCCACAATTTGCATGCCTCCACTCTGAGTCTTGTCTCTCCTCTGATCCTTTTCCGACGTCCTCTCTGACGAATTCGTCAAAGATCCGGCAAAACCTAATCACTTTTTTCAGCTGGTAAATCATTATGTTCTATCCCCATGTTATCACGTGTAAAGTTGCGATCTGAGAAATGTGGTGGATCATACTACTCGGTTCTCTTATGCATCATGACATCCTGATGCATGCAGTTCTCCTGTCTGCATTCTAGAAGCAATTCTCCATACGTCTCCTTGAAGAGAAAGTTTTCCTAGCCTGTTTCGTTGTACCTTCCATTGTCAGTAACTTACGATCTCCAAGGAGGCCGTGTTTCCCCGCTTATCTTGACAGTTCCTTCACTGCTGTCACTTGCTCTCGGCCACTGCAGTTTCTTACAGGGGGTTGTAGACTAACAGCGCCACCTTTTCTGCAGTGATTTCACTAATTCTGTGCTGTATGACTGGACCATCCACTGACGACATCTCTTGGACTCTAATGGTACCCTTCGTTAAGATGGCCACTCTCCATCCTCTTTCCACAGCGTTTATCTTCGTCTTTTCTCCCTTTTTCTGCAGCGTACTCCCTCTTGATCCGTCAGGCTTTGTTTCCACCACTCCAACCAGGTGAGGCTGTTTTCTTTCACAGGGTGTTTGGCCTCTAGCGTTTCATCGTTTGCCTCCAGCCAGCTGGCATCTCCCTACATAATCTGCAGGCCGGGCGCACCTACTCCCTGCCGGGTAATGCCGGTCTCCCTGAGCAAAGTTGTTGTTGTGGGTTTCGATCTACCCTCCCTGTGGCTCCGTCTGGTTATTTTGCCTTTCGCCTGAACTTCTTTGGGACACACTCCAACCCACGCCTCTCTCTCTCTCTCTCTCTCTCTCTCTCTCTCTCTCTCTCTCTCTCTCTCTCTCTCCCTGACTAACTTTACTGACTCTCTCCCTCCATCTTCTCCCTATCGCCCGTCTCTCTCTTAGCGTATCTTCCTCCCTCTTCCTAGTTTTCTGCCTCGCCTCCACACTTATCACAAACCACCGTTTCCTCGTTCGTTACAACGCCTCCTACTTTTGCTCGCATGACGTCACCATCCTCCTCCCCCCCCCTCAACGCCATCTTCCCCCCTTCTCACGTCCGAGGGCCTGCATCATCACCATGACTCTCCTTGAACGTCATGCAGACCCGGATGAGCCCTCAGCTTCAGCCTCAGGCAGCCCCTAGGCATGGGAGTCATGTATACAAAATTACCATAGTGACCCCTTGTGTTCGGAGAACATGACACAGCACGATCATGTGTTACTTTGATCATCAAATGTTCATCACTGTCAAATTTTCGTTCATGCTGTAAACCAAGAACGGTGTCATATACAAACATAAGAGGAAACAATGTTCAAAATAACAAATGTCTCTGGTGTGGAGAACCGGGAATAACCTAAAGTTTTGCTAAATTTACGTTTATGGAGTTTAAGTCTATGGTCAGGAGACGTCTCTAGATACCTGGCTACTTGATGAAGAACGTCTTTATTTCTAGGGAAGAAAATCTTTATTTCTGCGTGATGAATATTCCTAGTTTCATGTGAAGAACATCTCCATTTCAGTGAAGAGAACCCTTAGTTCTGAATGAAGAACGTCTTTTTATTTCAGGATAGAAATTATCTCTATTTCTGGCTGAAGAACAGCCTTAATTATAGTTGAAGAACATCTTTATAGGAAGACTTCTTCCCTGTAAGAGACGACATTTCAGGGGTGGTAACAATGCAGGGAAAACATTCACACATGTTCGAGTCATTCATTATCTCTGCATGTAAATGAATGCATATGCAAATGCACATGAGAATAAGCCTTCAAAGTGCAGCAGACGCCTTGGTGTCTAATGATGACAAATGTAGAACAGTGACACGGTACATTAACTTCTTCCCCTCAGTAAGTAGGAAAGGCGTTAACATGTTATCTTACTCTATTCCCAGCTCGTCACGCTACGTGTAAGTTGTGTAAAACCTTTGAACATGACACAGACAACCTCATGCGTTGAACACCGAGCTCGGAGAGAACAGTTACGCTCCTCAAGCTTTCCTTACCCATTCGTTTTACACTATAAGTCCGTTCGTCAAGCGAGACTAAAGCCAACCACTCACGTCAATAAGTCAAAACATCTCCTGGAATTGAAACCACAAGAATATTGTCCCACAACTTTCTTTCCTAGATAAACACTAAGTCATGATGATACATAATCTTTTTTTTTTCCTACAACGATCTACTGATAAAACTACAGTACAGGTGATTATATAAGGCAGTCACCTCACTTGGGAAGAAAAGAAAACCTTTGCATACTCACTGGGTCCTGGCAATGATAAGGTGTCATCTACGGCAATACTGGCAGCTTCCAGGGGGTTTATGTTACATTATGGTAACACTGTTAGATGAGAAGCATGATGAGACATATTGGTAACAATGAAACAGCTAAACCCGCAAACCATCATTAAACGACTAAGAATATAACTATCACTAAATCAACGTATCTAAAACATTTGTGAGCCTCCTTATGTCCAACTGTCTGTCTGTCTGTTCCCTTCCACGTCTCACAAGGGCCCCGAACTTTATGTTATCTGACTATTAAACCAAAAGGTTTAACATTTTTACCTCACAAACCGTCATTTAACCATCACAACGACGCGACGTACGGCCGGGTTACAGTGATACAGAGGAATACAAAAACAGGAACAGCAGCGGACGCCTGGGTGCTTTTGAGGCCGTTCGTGTCCGTGGAAAACGCCAGCTTAGTGTGGGGGGAAGGGAGAGAAATCTGATTTGGAGAAAGCAGACAAAGCTTAGCACTGCGGGCAAGTGTAAAAAGCTTAACTTTGAGAGGAGAGAGAGAGAGAGAGAGAGAGAGAGAGAGAGAGAGAGAGAGTAGGGAAAGTTTAGCAATGATAGTGTAAAAGACTTAGCGTTGAAAAGCTTGGGACTGAGTGAGTAAAATAGCTTAGTAAACGGTAGAATAGCTCAGCATGGAAAAAGCAGACAGGGTTAGCGTAGACAGGCAGAGTTGACAGGCTTAACATGGACAGAGCAAACAGAACAAACACATGACTAAGAAGGGAAATACCTGTAAATAAAGACATCCATATTGCGAACAGAGACCACTGGCATGAAACTCCTAGTGATGTGGTGAGTGGTACACTGAGACTACTGTCATACACACCGACACAACTATACAAAATCGACGAAGGTATAACAGGGTACATACTCCCGGCTGAATCCGTATGGAATATGCTCCTGGTATGACCTCACGATCAAAAGTATTTCCGTAAAGTTTTCTTCCGACAACATGTGCTTCAGTCTATCTCTATTTCTGTGTTCACTGACACTGAGACGATGACAAGCAATACCGGAAAACGCAAGAGCCACTTCCCGGAAAATTCTTCGTTGGTCTAAACACGCAACGAAAAATAAGAGTTGCACTGGATGGCTGGCTTCTCGGCTAAAGTGGAGGTGGAGACGAGTCACGCGTACGTGGAGCGGGTTCACACACCACGTTAATGAAAGGGAAAGGCGGTTGGGGGAGAGGTGTGTCCAGGATCCCGGAGGGTCCTTATCCCACGAGAGAGAGAGAGAGAGAGAGAGAGAGAGAGAGAGATGATGGGGTGGGTGGGGGGGTGAGGAGGGGTGTTAGCGAACTCCGCTTGCTCGTGGTGACACCACGAGTGCGAGAAAAGTTACCTTCTGCAAAAGTTTGTCTCATCATCAGCTAACGAGGAGGAGTACATACAATGTCATCGAGGAAATTCTTTTTTTTTTTTTTTTTTGTCACGCCACGGGCGTCTGTCAGTTCCTTCAAGGAAGGCTGCCTGCAGGAGCGACGTGAGATGCATCCCGAGCTTATGAACTAAACACGGAGGTGAGCGGCATACTGATCAGTGACTTGGGTAGTGTACTGTGTGGCGTAGCTCTTTTTTTTTTTTATGCTGAAGGCTCCAGTCAAGGACAAAAGTCCACATCAAGGCCGGGCCTTGATTGAAAACCGACAGGGAAAGTATTTACAAATTTTTGAGAAAGTGAAAAACATGTCTCTTGAAATGAGCCAGGTCATAGTTATTGGGAAAGACATGAGAAGGTAGAGAGTTCTAGAGCTTCGACGTGTAGGGAAAGAAGCCGTTATCAAAATGGCACTCCCTTGAGTTGCCGATGGCCACACTTACATTTTGTGTAGATTTTCAGAAGTGATGCTCATACTCTTCACAGTCTATTATGCAGTACTAAGTACTTTAATATGAAAAACAAAATAACACAAAATAAAATCACAAAAATTCTTAAGCACTGCAGCTGGGTCTTTGGTAGTTAAAAATATGGTGACAGTGGATCCTAAAATGTCTGAGGATGATTCTTCATAAAATAATTTACTGGAACTGAAGTAAAAAACTGGTGAGTGAAGATTTTTACAGATAGGATAAACTATTTAAAATAAATCACTGATGCGCATACCTGCTAAAATAATGCTGTTCAGTCCGGTTATCTAATTGTAGCATATGGTGAGGTATTAATGGTCTTAAATACCTTTTCTTGTTCAAGTAGTCTACACAATAACAAATTTGTTGATGCCAAACTCAGAACTATAAAAATATGCTTTTGAAAATTTCCCTAAGTTCAATTCTTTCATAAACAATACACTATACTTTGATCACTGTTTTATTTCCTGATGATGGTTCACAGTTTTACGGATAAAATGCATAATACTTCTTCGTAGTTTTTGAATTAACCATTAAAAAAGCAAAATCACATGGTCAAGGTAAAGGAATATATTCCTGCTTAATTTGACTGCTGACGTTCAAAGAAATCAATGGCATGCCTCACTTGATCATCATACTTTTGTAATATTGTGATAACCTGTTGCCACTTCTGTAAATCTCCTTGAATCACTGATCCTTTTAAATCTCTTGCAATCTTTCCTAAATTTGTCTCTGATCCAATAAGAATAATTCCCTCCACAAGTGACTCCACCATCTTGAGGAATTCTCGTTCATCTGATGAGCTTCCAACTGGAAATTTGAAAAATGAGTTTTTCGCTTCAGTTTCCGTACCTTTACCTAATTCCTCTTGCTCAGGTTTTTGCAATGAACAATCCTGCTGTTCTATCTTTGCCTTCTTTACCTCTAAGTGAACCCTGAGCCTTGTAGCTAGGTCAGAGAGTGCCATAAAATGTTTATGAGCATGTGATAAGTTCTGGCTAACCTCCTGTAGGTGTTGTTCATGCTTATCAACTTCTTCTTTCAAAGGATCAGTAATGCGAATGCTTCTGTCACTCATTTTTCAAGCTAAAGTTCTCCAACAGTACTGAATATATCTTATATAAAATTCCTGTAGCAGTGTTATTGATAATAACTTGAGATAATCATCTATCTGCATGCAAAAAAAGTACTGTATTGTATAATAAGATCACTTGATAGTAGAGATAATCTATCGTCAAACACCAAAATGTAAAAGCACCAGCAGAAGGTTCTTCTTCAACCTTTAAAAACGAATCTACTCCTGACACATCACAACTCACGGTATACAGGATGTGACTATCTTTTATCTCTTAAACTCGACCAGCTTACACAAACACAACAGATGAGCTTTACCAGATGTGAGTCACATAATTATTTTCAGTACATATTAAAAATGACCCATCCTTTTCAAAGAACACTGTATTAATGACTTTCACCAAATTCCATATGACTTTCAAAACTGTTCTAAAAATAAGAAAAATATAAAATCACATCATGAAAAATCTATATAATAATAATAATAATAATAATAATAATAATAATAATAATAATAATAATAATAATCCACAAAAAGCACCAAACCTACTGTACAACAGATATTCAACTAAAAACAGAAGTTATAGAGAAAAAATGTGATTTAGTAAAATTTTCCTATAATATATTGCACTTCTTGCAGAAAATATATGACCTACTTGCATTTACATAGGCCAAAATACTTGAAGCCATACTTTATATGCACACAAAAAAAAGTTCTACAAACCTTCATGCAACCCTTATTATATGGCTTTTATCATTCATCTTGTGAGTCATCATTTTGGCAAGATACTATATAATCATACACAGTCACAAATCTCCACTATCCTAAGAATTGAGTATTATATCCCAAATAATCATTTCGGAATCTCTCTATCTAATGTTTATCTAACCATATCTAATGTTCTTAGATTTCATTCCTGCATTCTTCATCTTTTAGTTATGTTTCCTTACATCTATTTCATTTTCAAACTTTATATCCACTACATACACAAAACATTCTTTAATTTTGTCAAAAGATCCACAATGGATTTTTGTAAAGAATGAGCTGTGTGAGTTAAGTGTTGTCAAGTGTTGTGTACAACAAGGAGAGATCGTATATTTGTGGACTGAATGCCAGTAGTCCATATGTGATTAAGGCAGAAAGAAAAGATGGCTACCTGGGTCAGAGGAGTGCAACTTGAGAACCAACTTGACAACCTTGTTGTCAAGTTGCACTCCTCTGACCCAGGTAGCTGTTTTCTTTCTGTCTCACTCACATGTGGACTGCCTTAAACCACATATGGATTACTGGCACTCCGTCCACAAACATACAACCTCTCCTTGTCATACAAAACCCTTGATAACAATGAACTCACAGAGCTCATTCTTCGTAACTCTCTGCAGTTAGCACCATGCACTAGACCTGCCTTTTCGCAAAGTGTTAAGAGCAACAGATAGAAGTAGTAAGTAGGAACATTTAGGCAGGAGCATAAGGTAGAAACATTAGGTAAAAGTGGTAGGAAGGAACATTAGGCAGGAGCAATATGTTGTAGTAGTCAGAAGGAACATTAGTAGGAATCTCTGCAAACACAGCACTAAAGTTGCCCTCTGTCAGTGGCCTGTTAAGGGTGAGGCACTAAAGCCTTAGTAGCAGCACTGGAGTTCACCAGTTATATAAACTCTATGGAAACTTAACATAAAGGACTGATGACCAGTTTACCAAAGTATCTGGGAAAAAAGCATTATTCATACAAAAAGGAATTTTCAGACACATTATAACTGTAATATTTCAGGGAATCAATACCAGCTCTCCTATTAAAATCAGAATGATACCCACCATTACAAAATGAGTTATTCATATCAGAGGCTTCAAGAGAAAAGCATGTCTTTACTATGGTATCAAGTAAATGCTGATATTACTTAAAAGGGTCTAAGCATTTCAAGCTGCTTTGACAGATTCTTTGATGATTTCTTGCCCAACAACAAAATGAATATGTTATATGGCTTGCCAGTTTGGATGTATAAATGCTTATCGAAATCATCAGAACAAGCCCTTACAGTACTAATCTGTAAGTTTATTTCAGAGACAACAGCATTTTTACACTTTTGCTTTATAAGCACTTCCAGTGAATCACATCAACTGAGCTGGACTTGGTTTACCAAAATTGAACTTGAAAAAGTTTGGGACTAAGAGCTACCTGTTGGAAAAAGTGAGGCTGGTGGAGGTATTATTGCTAGGGTAGGCAATTGTGTACCTAGAATGAATTGGTGGCATTCAACTGGACAAGACTGCATGGACTCTGGGTGGTCATCAGTTAATGTCTTTCGTATCATTATACTTCCTTTCTCATGTCCAAATGATGCTTGCTTGGTAAGCTAAAGCCTCAAATTCCTTCTAGCTTATATGTTTGTTGCAGAAATATGCTACATAAGGTAATTCAATAGTGCAATATGAAAGGGGCACTATTTCTAAATAGGGAACTTTTAGCATTCTATGATGAATAACATTACAAACTATTCAGGTGCATTCACATCAGCCATGTGGATTAGGATGCATTCAAGAAGGCTGGATACTGTGCCTAACTCTAAATTGTAAGGTTTCTACATCATAGGTCTAAAAAAATATAATGATAATAAAAATAATAATAATAATAATAATAATTATAATAATAATAATAATAATCTACGGACTACATTATTTCAATCACTATGGATGATAATCTT
>JAYMFT010214338.1:0-11458 GCA_038088735.1 Panulirus argus
TATATATATATATATATATATATATATATATATATATATATATATATATATATATATATATATATATATTGTGATGTATGTGATTTTGTAACAGTCCTTCACCGTTTCAGCGATAACTCTGTGACGTTTTTTGACATTTATGCAACGTCTCTTTTGACTTTTCAGTGACTTCTGTGCGATGTATCCGTTGCCGTCCGAAACTGAGTGAAAGAAAGAGAGAATAGCATTACATTAAAACAAGTATTGAAAAGTTAGGTAAAGCAAAAAAAGAGAGAGAAGATACATTCGAGGGTATGAAGTTATTAGGTGGAAAGACGAGAAATGCAAAAGAAAATGGATGACGAGTTGGGAGAAAAACTGATTGTGGTGCGCTCCGTGGCTTGCCCCAGCTAACCCAAGCTGACGTCTGCCCACGCGAGGCCTTCACATTGTGACGTCCTTAGACTGTAGCATGACTGTACCGTCGATACGCTGTACCGTAAACTTACGATAGGCTTAGTCTACCACCTTCATATCGTTCCGTCACTGTACCGTCGTCGTAAAGTGTATATATCTTCGTCAAAACATCACTTTTTACACACTGCACCGCCGTCAAGCAATACCATCGTTGCATCGTCATGAAACTGTTCCCACACTTCTTCCCTGTCGCTCTCTGCCTTCAACGTACCGTCACCTCGCACACTGCTGCTGCTGCGGTACCTTCATGAAAAGATTGTAACCTGCATTGCCATACATTAAAACGGTAGATTTCACATAAGTAGATGATTCGAATGTCCCCATGAGAGTATACCGGGTCAAGGCCCGGGGACACTGGGCTCACTGAATATACCCACACTTTGTACGCTACCCTGATGGCCCTTGAGGTAGAGATAGAGGTAGATGTAGTAAAAACTAGACGTGCTTCAGCAGATGTCAAAGGGTTGCAAAGAAAACATTTATATTAAGAAAATATATAAAAGGTCTAAGTTACATTGAGACGGTGTTCGATGAGTTGTACGTAGGATCAAAAGGTGACCAGATCCGATCAAGGCGCTCGGCTTTGGTGCTCTTCTGCTCGCGTCGTACCCTTGGGTGGGGAGTGTCCACAGGACGCATGACGGTCCAGAAGAATTGTGAGGACGTTCACAACTCAACAGAGTTCCCAGATTGACATCAGAAACCTACGTAAGAAAGGTATTCAGGACGAGTTCCAAAGTACATGAATACGAAGTTATATCTTCAACGTACCTTAAACCCAAATTAGAACACGCACCAACCGATAGTTCGGTTCCCTTGTGTAAGGTGTACCAAACTGTAGTCAGAAGTCTGACACAGGCAATGGAAATCGTACATAAAGTAAGGCAGGTGAGCCAAGAAGAGTGAAGAACAGTATCTCTACCCCCCTCCCCACACACACACACACACACACAGAGCAGAAACAGAGGGACAAGAAAAACGCTATAACTTAAGAAGCTCCTCAGTAGACCCAATGATAACATGGAACAGTTCTCTGTAAGACTGATGAGAAATATCCAGCCAGAAGGGCATGCGAAGAAACTGAACAAAATAAGGATCAGGGATGATAGGACAAGATAACTTTGTGCTGCTGCCAGAAGTTGTGAAGATCCTGATGAGAAAACGTGTGTGATGGAAGTAGGTAATTACACACACACACACACACACCTGACCCAGCAACTGCACTCCAGCCGCCGCTACGGCAGCACCAGTTTTTGTCTGCTCCTTCAGGTTGTGTTCAGCGGGTATTTTCAAACCGAAATTCAAATTTTGCGCGTGTGTTACACCGCTGGGCTCGAGGCAAGATTATATATATTACCGACACAATGTTTGAAGGAAAAGTATATAACTTAAAACTCATTCTCTTGTTTCTCCTATGTTTGAATTTATTTATTTATCTTTTTTTTGTATTTCCCTGTAGTTGTTTCACTTAGTTCCCGTTAGTTTGTCTCTTCGTCTCCTCTCTCTCTCTCTCTCTCTCTCTCTCTCTCTCTCTCTCTCTCTCTTTCTCTGTCTATCTGTCTATCTCTCTTTCTCTCTCTCTCTCTGATGAGGTGATGATCCCGGCTGTTCGTCAGGTGGTGACTGGAAGCCTGAAACCATCACCGTAGGAGCTGCGGGTATCCGTACGTACGTACCATGCAGGCGGGTAAGTTCTGACCTTGAACTTCTAATAGGGTGGGAGGAACGGGGTTAGGGGGTGGGGGTTGGGGGGGGGCAGCAGCAGCACGGGTGAGGTAACCCCCCTCCGCTGGTATTTGAATCGTTCCATAAAAAAAAAAAAGACACACGATCTATATCTCCCGCATGGAAGGAGTGGATTCATTGTCCCCCCCGTAGCCTAAAGGCCCGGCATGCATGGGAGGGAAAAGCCCCGAGGCCCTCACACCCAGGGTAGGAGCGCGGGAGACCGGGATTTTGAGTAAAACAATGAGAGGAGTTGAGGAGCATTCTTGCATGTCGTCCCTGCGAACGTAGGTGGATCATGCACTAGACCGCCGCATGACCACCGCCGCCGCCGCCGCCCGGGGTCCACCTCAGAAGCAGCGAGCCATGCACCGCCCGTGGGGACGCATGGGTTGGGGGGGAGGAGAGAGAGAGAGAGAGAGAGACAACCTCCCTCCTCCTCCTCCTTCTCCCTCCAGCAGCAAGTCATCCTCAGAAAATTATACACGGAGAATCCAGTATCGTGGGAGCCGCTCCCTCGCCAGACGCCCCCTCAGCGGAAGTGTTCCGCCATATATCACGGGGGCTCGACACATCGACGGTACTTGAGGGAAAGTCTCTCTTGTTATTACCACGGAGGGGCAGTTCTGTCAGCCATTTCCGGTGGGGAGGGTACATTACGCAACCGGTCCCACGGCATTCTTGGCTAACAGTCACGCTGCCTCGGGCCACAAACGGTCAGACGGACACGGAAGATTTGTCCGGTGGAGGCGGCAGAGCGACCCTCTCCAGGCTTCAACGACATTTCGGGGTTGTGTGGCCGGGTGGTTCTGTAGGTCGGAAACGCAGCGATGACCCCACCAGAAGGACGCACTTTTCAGGGCCGCTTCATACGAGAATTTATGGACCCTCTGCAGACCTTTAGGGTACCCCTAAGGGGCCTTAAGATCCTATAAGGACAAATAAGAAACAGTGAGGGTGATGCAGGACAACGGATACGGGCCTAGGGAGTCTATGAGGTCCTCAAAGGACTGTATGTGATCAGGTGATCGGGAAAACTTAAGAATCCAGGACCCCGGTGGGTGTATGAGTGTCCTTCGAAGGCTGTAGGGTATCCAGAAGGCCCGCAGTGTGATCCTGTAGAGAAGCCGAGGAACATACAGAAGATCTAGGGAGCTTCTGACTGACCTTTGAAGTATTTTGAGAAGCCAGGTAATTTGCTGTGAACTTCCGGGGTCCATATGGACATAAAGGAGCTTGCAGGAAACCTAGAGAACCTCAGGAGTGTCTAATAGGACATGGAGAGCACTGGCCAAGGAGGCCTCGTAAAAGTTGGAGCGAATGTTTCTGAACTGACGAGGTTGTGTACTAAATCCTTTAAACTGGTCATCATCATGTCTCGTCTTTGTCCTACTCTCGTCTCAGTCTCCATAATACACCCTTGTCCCTTACCTGATATGTCTCAACGTTACTCTCTCTCCTCACCTGACATACCTCAGCAGATGAGCAGCCCCTCAGGCAGCGCCTGGGAGATAAACGTCTTGGATCAGTTTGGACGAAGGAATCACAATCGCTTCCCGCCAACCAGAAGGGAAAATTCCCTCATTCAGGACTTACTAGATAAGGTCAGGGATGGAGGCGCGGCCCTGCAGGGTAAGGGGCCTGCAGGGGCAACACCTCCCCCTGACGGAGCCAGTGAAGGAGGTGAGGCGTGGTCCTGCAGGTTGAAGGGGGCAAGGGGGACCTACAGCTACAGCAGCAGCAGCCCTGACACAGCCAATGGTCGCCCTCGCCGGGTCTTGACACGGCCTGTGAATGGCCAGTCCCGCCTGGCCCACCCTGGTCCTCCCACAGACCCAGCGAAGGTCACAGTCATTGTCGTCCCTCGCTCGCACGGGCTCGCTGGTCAGCACCGCAGCTCGTACAGTCCGCCGTGCGTGCTTGCGGGTGTTCTTCCGTGCGTGCTTGCGTGCATGGGGTCGGTTAGACGTCATGCATACCAGCGGGGTAACCGTCGCCACCCCAGCCTAACCTTCCGAACCGATGCCCCGCCGACATCACCAGTCGACGACGCTCCGGCCGATCGCATTCCTGCTGATGTCCGACGCGAGGCGGGAAGCGAGCCTCACCCCGGGTCCTGTCGACTCGATATCCGACGACGGCTCGAGTTCGTTTTTTGCACCGGTTCGAGTCGTTCGTCGTCGTCGTCGGGTTCTCCGAAACCGAACCGTCGCTCGATTATCATTCAACGCCTCGCTACAAGGGCGTCTCACTCTAACGGCACACCCCGTCTTCAACACGCACGTTTGTGTACATTCGCGGCTGAAAGCGAGACAAATATGGAAACCATAAAAATTAACTTTTAAGATAATTACAAGATTCCGGCGGGCGGTCGGCAGCATTATGGACAGCCTCAAGAACGGCAAAGCCGAGAACCGCATCACAACTTGAGGCATTTTCGCCCAGTCCTACCGACTCTTGTGGGTTGCCAACAGCTGTGCAGACCGCTAGACTCGAGATACAAACAATGTACACATCATCATCATCTTCCGTCATGACTGTGGCTGGGAGCCGAGGAACACAGTCTGCCGTACAGGGAGTCTCCAGGATGATAGTCTGTGATGAAGTTACCCACCATACACTTGGTGACCACACCATATAGTTATTCCCACGGGAGTAACTTCCTGCTGGCTTATTGATTCGTAATATGATATCAACGGAATCAAGTTAAACCTCCAGGGTATATATATATATATATATATATATATATATATATATATATATGGTCAAGGTATACGCTTGCGGTCAGGTCATACCCACCGTACCTTCCTGCTCAGGGATGGCACTGTCTTGCTCATGGTACGCACCACAGTCCTCAAGGGCCGTACTGTACTACTCGAGGACTCAAGTTTATTCGAAACTTTCGTGAGTTATGACTGGCCTTCTTTCTGGTCGACAAGAAGGAATGTTAGAAAACAGGACAACAAATCAAACAATAAATATAATCTTCTCATATATATATATAATTATAATCCATTTGATATAATTATATATAGAAGATAGCCTTTAAGGCCATCATGACAATAAGACAAGGGCAATTGAATGGACAATGCATTATTATTATAATTATTATTATTATTAATTATTATTATTGTTAATATTATTATTATTATTATTTTTGTTGTAATCAGTAGACCTAATGAGGTGAATACATCTGATGCCTGGTATGACAATACTACATATATGTTGACTCTTGGAAAAAGGTTCCCAAATATATGTGGGTTTAATTACTTCTTTAAGGGCTTTGAAACGGAGCTGATGTTTGAGAGAGATGGTGGAGGGGAGTGTGGCCCATGGCACCTGATGATGGCGGTGGTATCGATGCTGGAGATAGGGATGATGATAATGACTGCTGATCATGACATGTGATGATAATGGTAACAGCTGTGAGGTTGAACTTTGGTTGGTTGATTTTTATTTGGGTTCTGGGCCCGTCTTCTGCCGCGGTTATTGAGACCATACACACACCTTAACTGTATCTATGGCCATTTATTCAAAACCGTTTTTAATTAATCATTTGTGCCCCCAGGCCCGCTAACTGCCAGGGTCATTCTGTCTATGTTCGTATTAGTCGCGTTAGATGTTTTAATATATTCATTATTACTGAACACTTGCGATAGATGAAATTAGAGACCGAGTGATCAGTATATTAGTCTTTATTACCATCTGAAATTATCATTATTATTATCTTTGTTATCATTATCATTACTATTAATATTATTATTGTTATTATTATCATCATGATAATTGTACCATCATTTAGTACTGATTAATCTTTCGTCCTTCCGTTGCTATTTTAATCGTAATTCATAATTAGATTGTGATCCAGTATCAAAAGTTGACATAAGCTACTGTATTGTTAGAATGATGCCTAGTAATACTCACTAGTTACGAGATTAATAATCACTATTGATTATAATCAGCGGGGCAAAACTTCTCGCTTCTCACGCTGATAAACTGTTCTCTGACTTGTGGAGTTGCAATTGATACCTCAATTACTAATGTGGATTCAGGGGTTGAAATCCCCTTAGTTAAGCCGCACAAAAAAATCATATTCGGTGCATTTTTAAGTGGCTTGTTAATTCAGGTTTCCGGAAGCGAAAATCCTGCAGGAATTCTTTTGAGCCGACCCATAAATACGTTGGCTTGGAAAGTTTCATGCAGATATGCCATTAAATAATGTGCTCCAGATGCTTTAATTATTTCCATTTAAAATGATGATAATTATAATAATAATAATAATAATAATAATAATAATAATAATAATAATAATAATAACAATAATAATAATATACCCCTGGGGAAGTACTTGTTCAGGTTATCACAGGAATGCTACCGAGACTTCCAAAACATCCATTCCTTCCAAGATTAGGGAGAATACTTAGTAGATCACTCTAATCTTGTGGATCGAGAAAAAGAACTAGTTAAAAGCTACAATTTACATGAAAATCAAATTTTTTTCTAAGATGTTCCCTAAGGTAGCTGTTTATCACCTTACTTCGGAATTGTGGAAACATTGATAAAAGACATATTGCTGACCTTCTGACCCTGTTTTGGATTACTTTAGAACAAGCCTTGAGGGGCATGGATGGACAAGGAAGTCTTAAACTGGGATTCGATAATGAGAAAAGCGTTCCCCTACGGCAGCTAATGCCTTACTAACCTAACCTTCTCATCCCTGCCCACGCCCGGAATGAACCCCTGGCTATGAGAAACAATTATCTGTAAATTGATGAAACGACAAAGAATGTCATGAAATGCAGCTTACAGACTAATATAAAAACTGTGTCCATGTCCACCTCCACAGCCCTCCACCAACTCAAAGAAAACGGGCATCCGAGGATCTCTCTGATCTCCAGTGTAACGGTCGAGAGAGAAACGTGTGCATAGAACTCTCAAAAATCCAAATTTTTGACGGCAGGCAGGCGAGAGTGAGCCTTGTGTAGAGATGTTTGTCAGGAAGATTTTTTTTTTCTACTTTTGGTGATATAAGCTCGCGAACCAAAATTTTTTCTTAAATATCGGTTGATGGAGATCTTTTAGATGATGTGATGGGTATATATATGCTTTTATATATTCATATGTTTTTGTTTCCAACTCATGACCCAATATAAGACGTAAACAGGTCATTACTCATGGCAGTACCAAAAGCCAACTATGAAACTGAAGAGGCAGTACTGGCGCGTTGAGATCCAGCTTCGCTACACACGAGCGAACAATGCTAGATATGAGCTGTTACACAAGAGTACCACCGCTAAATATGAGCTTGTACCGCTAAATGAACTAATGCTGTTCCACAGTAGTCAGTATGACTAAATATTAGTTAGCACTAGAAATGTAAGCCAGCTCTGCTGACATACAGACCAGTTCTGCTACATAGGACCTGCACCGCTACACAAGACTCACGTCATTAATAACCGCCTCAACTGCTGTCAACATATAATTCAAAAAAGATTTACACTGCGACCATACACCTCTAAATCTACTTTGTAATCATTCGTAAGCGTAACAATTATCACATATCATATTTTCATATTCACAATGCATTCATTTGATATTCTGTGATATTTTTTTTAGATAGTTCATATAAATTGCCGTCATAAGAACGCCCGAAACGTAAACAAAACAAAACTTTTTGAATGCAAGAGGGTCTTCGTCAGTCTTGGGCCAGATTGGGAGAATTGAAGATAAGCAAGTATGGTCCAACTTTTCCAGTGTTCTGACCTCAGGAAAGAGCATAATATGCTTCATGGAGATCACAGCACAGGACTAGATAGGAAGTTTCACCCTGCGAGTTAATCCTTATATCCCTCTTCCTCCCAGTGCGTGAAATTGCTTCCCCCTTCTATCACGTGATTCGTCTGGTTGTTTAACCCTTCACCCCATAACTTGGTCAATGTAGTTGTTCTACCAGGATATAAATACTCCACGTTTGATTCCTAAACAATAATCAGAATTACTAATAAGGCCACAAGTACTGATCTGATTTTTGCATGCACGTTCTGATCTAATGATCTAAGATTATCTTGATTACCTATATCTAATTACATTGGGAGGAATTTGATTTAAAAACACGATCATCTTTGGTTAACAATTTGCAAACGCTTTTAGAATGAATCTTACCTTTCTTGTAGTAGTGAATGGTTCATAATGTCAAGTTTTAAATGCCCTCTACATTATTCTTACAAAGAATTTTGAAAATATAGACTTCAGGGAAACGTTTAGAATGTATCAACACCATGTGTTTCTCCTCATGCAAGATTCTGCTTTTGGCACAACACTAGCCTTACTCTCAACGCAAGACCCGGAAAAAATTTATTGAATAAGTTCGTTAATGAGGTGAAATGAACTGGTCCGTTGACCTCAATGGGAAGAAAAGTCTAGGGCATCATATGTTTCTTTCCTTTTTTTCAAATTGATATTAATTAGTGAGACATTAGATTACGTTGGCATTGATTGGGAAACTCGATGACCCCTTCCCAACAGTCACATTGCAGCCAGTGAGAAATAAAGCCACTGGAAGTTGGACGCCAACCAGTTATGTAATTTGCAATGTCTGCCTGGCAAATGTAACAAGGATGAAACTTTAAATTTTGATGTCAAAAATTTAGCTGAGAACGTGTTGGATTCGTGAATATAAAATGTGAACTTATCCAGGCCTCGCCATCCAGTTTCTTTCATTTTTCTCAAACTCCAACTTTCCAAACTTCTGCAAGCGAAATCTTACCTGACGAGAGTACATTTTCTTATGTAATTAATGAAAAGGTAAACTGCTCCTCACCTCTGAGGAATTTACGACAGACATAGAAAAGGTATACATACAATTTTTGTTTACAAAATAGTGAAAATATTGTTATAAATTATGAAAAAAGAAATCATGTGAAATATGAATAGATTGCATTGTAAATCAGCTTACATAATGTAGTACCTGTATGTAATAACATTTTGTGGTGACTTTATACAAACAAAAACAAAGACTTTCAACGTCCCAAGTGGGATGTCACGCCCACACAAGTCATCAGGCCAGGTTTATAAATTTATTTGCAACTAAAGACCAACGTGTCCCCACCGGCGGGCTGATGCCCGGTTTGTGTCTTCTATACATGTATGTGCCATATGTACTTTTGTAAATATGTATCATTGTATTGAAGGCACAATAAATATTTAAAAAAAAAAAAGACCAACGTGACTATATGTCCTTAATATCTGTAAGTAAATTGTTTCGCATATGTGAAGTTTATTCTTTTAGTGTTGGGATGATATATAATGAATTGATGTTCTCATTATATAGTTCCCAGGTTATGTATTTGTCTACTTTTTTCTTTATTTCTAGTATAGTACTAAAATATTATGACCCAGCACTTTATTTATTGATTGATTTGGATACACATGCATGATCTGGGGGTATTACGAACTATTGCAGATACATAGGATAGAAACTAACCGTGCTCTTTAGATACGCTTGATTGTCATTTAGTTACAAATAAACTTTGGACCTCCTGCCTGCAGACTTCGCCATCATCGTGAGTGTTTGGGTTGCCAGACTGTTCCCTAAAATAGGTTATTCCCTCCCGAAAATTACTTGTATCATTATTTCTTATAACTAAGTAGTTATCATGTGCGTTCCATTATTGATTATGTGTATACTTAATAATAGTATACATATTTTTAGCAAGTTGTAGAGCGTAATAATATTCCCGTAAATTCGAATGATTTTTTAAGGGTTATTTTTTTCCAAATTTATACGAATTTCTTCGTTAAGTCCCTTCCCCTTCCAATGGTTATCAAAGAATTTTCGATACGTACATTCCTTAAAATCATGATTTCCTCTCAAGGCGTACCGATAGTGGAAATATACCCTTCTAAGAATGAAAAGAGAGTCCCATTTCCATTCTTGATCACTGTAAACCCTTTGCAGTTGACCTAATGTCCCGAAGGTCGTGACCCCATAGACAACCCGACGTTCCGTTAGCCATGACCCCAAGAGTAACCTGACGTACCTTACGTCATGACGGATATAATCTTTCATGCTTATAAAATGAATAAAAACAAAGATGACTACTACTGAGTCAAGGTCTCTGACAACTATTCATCATATGTAACATTACAGAACTTAACAGCATCATGAAAAGCATATCTTTTTTAGTATGATAGTGTGTCATTCACATGACTGAAATTGTTATGAAATAATATACACTGGAGATCGGGTAATAATGCAGGGTCATTTTTGCACCGAATCCAAAATGACAATATATATATATATATATATTATATATATATATATATATATATATATATATATATATATATATACACGGATATATCCGATTACAAAAACTGAGCTTTATCGAGTATTTTGCACCAAGACTTAATACAAAATGAAAGGAATATCTTAGCCGAGAAAGTCTTTTAAGATTTACACTATAAAGGAAATATAACAAACAAGTTTCACTGTACTTATGCTTAATTATACGTAATTCTAATCCTGAGTAAACCTTAATAATTACGATGACATTACAAGTCGAAATCAGGAAGAACTGGAGGGTAAAACAAGTTATCGTCCCAGCAGCAAATAACAGTGTAGTTTCCCCAGAAAAAAATTGTGTCGTTGGGGTACATTTGTTCAGAAGAGCAACGAACGATCGTGCAGGGTTAAACGTTGGAATGGGCTGGAACCTGCTGACTGACTCTCTGGTCTCTGGTTCATGACTAGTTCCTTACCTCGTCATACACTCGAATGAATGATTGCTTACGACATTATCGCTGGCAATTAATTATTACTCAGGTACTGTGAGGCCTGACAACCAATACACACATGACAATCGGCCAAAGAAAACTGAACTTGGGTGGCGTCTTTTACAGAATATGGTCAGTGGGCTAACTTACACCCATTTAAATCACATGGAGGCAATTATGCAACATGAATCAAATGCTTTCAAATCCTTGTATATGTATGTATATACAGGGAGCCGGGTTAGCAAAACACACATATAATACAGATCATGAAATGTTTGAGGTCTTGCATGTCCAGTGTATGAGAAATGATGCAGAGTTCCAAGAAATATGTACTAAGAGTACCATTGACCAGGTACCGGGAGCATGTAGTACCAACAATGTGGTGGCACTAAGAGAGCGAAAATACAGCAAAATTGATGCTAATAATCTCATCTGATATACATATATACCACAGTATATATATATATATATATATATATATATATATATATATATATATATA
>JAYMFT010214349.1:0-11458 GCA_038088735.1 Panulirus argus
GGGAAAAGGCGAATATGTATGAAAAAAAAAAAAAAATATATATATATATATATATAAGAGACCATCTACAGAATGTGAAGCTTTGGTATCATCTCACCTCTGCTAGATGTAGTCGACCAAGATTTTCTTCTGCAATTTTCTCTAGTAAAGGCCTGAGGGAGTGACATGGCTCACACCAGTCTGCATGAAAGTTAACAATTACAGGTAATGAGTTTCTCATGACTTTGTTCTTGAACTCATCTTCGTTATTTATCAAAAACACATCCATAAGGTTTTCACTTGGGTGAAAGTTCCTGCTTCCAGTAGAAGCTGCTATAAGCTGCCTGTGAACTAAATTACTGAGGAGAGGCCTGCATGGGACCCTCTGGAAAAATGAACACATGACTGGATTCATTGTCATTTTGTGAAAAGGTGTTTGCACATATAAATAATTGTTTTTTAAATTTCTTGATATATTTCAGAATCTTTTTGTGCTAGCACTCACTATTATTGCTTTGTACTCATCAAAACTTTTTGAATACACCAAAGTTACATGGATCACAGACCAACTCTCAAAGTTTCTTAGAGTTTTACTCTCTTAAGTGGCCTGGCTAGTATAGGCTCAGCCCAGTGCCCAATGATGGCTCCAAATCCTGCAAGGGCTGACAAGCCTAAAACCAACACAATCACCACTTGAGGGATGAAGAGATGATCAATCACCTGAAAATCATCAACACGTGTAAAATATGCAAAAATGATCAATCACCTGAAATTCACCAACACATGTAAAATATGTAAAAAAAAAGAAAAAAAAAAAACAGGAATTATGAGAAGTATAATATTCAGTTTACATACAAAGACTCATCAATAAAACAAATCTATCTTTAGAATATTTTACTGCAATAAAATTACCAAACTACACCTCTTTACTTTACGTACCAGAGGAGTAAAACTAACTGAATGCAATGGACATCATAAGATTTAAAACAGCATAAATATATGAAAATTAATAAGCCAAACACTCTCTCAAAAAAGTGATGTGTAATTTTTCACTGATTTGTAAAAAATGCCTACATATCAATAAATACCAATGGCAAAATTTTGCCCATGGCAGTGGGTGTGGTTAATTATGGAAATTTTATGAATTACATAACAGAATTTTAGTTGAACAATTCTACTAATTTCCATAAACAAAGCAATCCAACCCTATACTATAAAGACCTACAAATATTATTCAGAGTTTTTGGTGAGATTAAAATAAAAAAATACAGAATACAATGATAAAGTACAAGATACATAATGTACACTAAAAAACTGACCAAACACAAGGGAATACAGAGATACCATACATTTCAATGAACAAAACGAACAGGAAAAGAAGGACATGAGGCATTTCTAAGTTAGTGGAGTAAGCTGGATATATGAAAGAAATGGAAACAAGAAGGATACTGAATTATCAGTGTGTTAACCTACAGTATTCTTTTGTGCAATGGGAAGTTCAGTGTCCAGTTTTACAATAATCTTGCAATGTAAGTTTTCCATAAACAGATGACCCTAGAGGAAAAGCTGAATGCAGGTACTGATAAAATAACTGCTCTGACTCACAGGGTTGATGTCTTTAAGGACACTATCAAAACCACTGAGAGTATTTGAGAGTGAGCAAGCAACATCAAGAAGTAGTACTGCGGGTGTTCAGACAAACCAAACTAATCCTTTTCTCACTCAAGAAAACAGACCCTTCTAGGTTGTTTGACAAGGTGCTAAAATCCTTAAAAAAAAAAATTGGTTTCAGGCTTTGAACGATGTTGGGAACAATGAACATAAGGTAAGGCTCGACACTGACTATAACCAAGGTTGGCTGGATGAACTGCGCACCCTGAATACCGCAAACATTATTGCTTTCTAGAGTCCAATGTAGATAATGTTGCCAACACTGTAGAGGAGGTTTGTGGAGCTAATTATTTGCCATGTAGGTCCAGTACATTCAGGCCCCAATCACTCAAAATTTTTTCCACTCCATCCTTTCTTCTCCAATTTAGCCTCCTTTTCCTTGTCCCCTCCACTTCTAATAAATGGCACTGATATTTAGGATTCTACACAAATGAAAGCTGAAGAGAGATTCAATGACTTAGGAGGCTGAAAACCCAAAGCATTAGGGCAACAGGTTATACAATTAAAATGGCCATCCTTCTTTGAAACATGCTGAACTCATAAATGTTTCCAAGATAAAGGAAGACTTTTGGCTTTAAGGCAAAAGAAAAGTTGGCATGCAAGCACAAAAACAGTTTCAGATTTACAGTGCTTCAAAACAATGAAGAGGAATACCACCCAATAACAGAAATGCAAGCAGTACAATAATACTGTAACCAAAAACCTTACCACTTCTTCTGCAACAGGCTGGTGAGGAGCTGAGTGTTGGGGGAGAAGAAGCAGAATAAGAGACAGCACTGCAGAACCCAAAGTAACTCCCACTGCTGCGACTGCACGACTGCGTCCACAAGCAACTATGGCCACCACAGACGCCACCCACACCACAACCAGTATAACTACACCTACTCCTACGCCAAGCACGAGCATGTTATTCCACAAAGGTACAACATGCACGTTAACCAGCTGCACAAAACATAAGACTTGTTAATGCCCTATACTACATCAAAAAGTAACAAAAACAGAAAATTATTTACAGGGAAATACATATGCAGTATTACAAATATTTTCATGCATTACAATTCCTATTGTCATTAGTACTTTACAAGAACAGGAATAAATCAATTAATCCACACAAAAATAATAATACTGTATACAGAATTCTCAGAATATCATGTAATGTGATTCAATGTATATAGAAATTCTGGCACAAGCATGACACACTATGAAAGCTTCATAAACTCACTGATGCTATATCTAGTACTGAGTAAGACATTATTATTCTGAACCTCCATATTTTAGAATCTATGAAGTGACCTACAAACTCCACTACACAAAACAGTAATAGGGAGTACAGAAAATATTATCTTGCAAAGTAAAACAAGGTACAAAAAAAATAATCTTATAAATATACCTTTAAAATATGGCACAGCTATAACACCAAGCCCTACCAATCCTTGTAGGGTTTACACAATAATTTTGCAATAGATAATCAATCCTCTATATAGCACCATATTAATTGAAATTCTTAAAGACTTCATTAATAATAATATCTTACTAATCTTAACAATAACCAAACCCAGATTCCTATACTGGATATTACTAAAGGATACTATTGTAGTCCATGCATCTCCCATATTTTACAATCACCAACCAATTATAAAAACTGATACAGCCATCTCATAAGAAGAGACCATAAAACAAAAAACTATGGTAACTATCCATCAAACAATAATCTTCCATATATACACAAACTTGTTTATATACAACACAATACAATCTCCAATGTCAAACAACATGCAAACATCTTCATAAAACACTATGCAAAATAAAAAAACCTACATCACACTGACACTAAAACCATGCATCAACTCAAACATTAACCCACCCTTCATGACAACTTATATGTAAGAGAGTCAAATCACTCAAAAACTCACATTTTCAAGTCCAAACAAAATATCTAAAACCCACCAAAAATACCTTAGTCCCATAGCCATCCAAATCTTCTCAACGCAGTCAATCATGGGAAAAGCAGGATTAATAAATGAATAATGAAGGTAATTTTCTCGTAAAATATCAACAAAACCTATTAAAACCTCATTTAATCTCTCTGACATTCATGTTATGTTCAGCATCAAAGTCAAAGTATGCCAGTCACATCCATGATTGAATTCTGCATTTATGGTCCAGACTTCAACAAACAGTCAACACAGAGCATACCTGATTCCCAGTAGTAGACAAATCTTATGTTGGTATATTTCTACTATTATTTAGGCTAAGTGAAGTTTTAAAGGTTCTGTTGAATTTTTATAAGTATATCACCTTCTGTACATTTATAGTAACACAACATTTTCCCAAATAGATATAACCCCCATTACTATCACACACATACACACTCTGTTCCTTTTATGAAAGTAGTACTGGTAAGTAGGATTTCCAGCCATCTGTTCCCATCCCTCTTTGTCACCTTCTAAGAGAAATATGGAATATGTGGGTAGTACTCCTTCCCTATCTCCAGGGATAATATATATATATATATATATATATATATATATATATATATATATATATATATATATATATACAATGTCATTCAACAAAACACATAGCTCAAAATTCACGCTCTACTGCTGTTTTTGCATTCTAAGCACTGCATTAGCATTGAAAAATAAAATCACACTATATTAAAAGCAAATAGCAAAGCAGAGCTAAAACAGACTTTTCCCTTTTGACTACTGTATAACATTGAAAATCAAGTTAAATCTTGGTTGTTTAGGGATGTTCAGGAAATATTCATACGTTCTGTTGACATCTAAATGTATCTTGCTACCTTTTCCTTCTGTCAACCTCCCACATTCCTTCATATTCGTAGCCCTCCCTACTTACTGACTTTTCATAAGACCAAAATATTGATTCTAATCACGCTCCCTGGTCTTACTTCATTCTAACAGTACAATCACAGAAAAAGAAAAAAAAAAGTGGTGCCCTTAATCTATACAATTCACGGTACCGCATTTGCTTAGCTAAACCTCATTAATCTATCTTATTTATTATGCATTTATATATTTTCTTCATATCTAGCATCTATAAATTTTCCCCATATTTTAAGAAAAGGGTTCAAAAGCATACCATATTCATCATAAAGCCCCATATCCAATATACTCTACTATATAATTCAATGGCTATAGTAGGAGACCCAGATGACTAACGAAATCTATATACATTAAATCTAGGTTAAGTTAGGTAAAGTTAGACAGGCTATTAGTTTGTTAGATTAAGGTGGTTAGGAAGGTTAGGTTAGGTTGATTAAGGTTTAAGTTGATTAAGTAAGATTATTAGGTCAGGTTAGGTTGTATAACGCTTACCGATATACAAAGATGTATGACGACGTATCATCGGTGTGGGAAATTTCGTCACTGTTTAGCAAGTGAAAAAAGGTAACCATTTAGTCAACAATGGTCACTGTAATTCGTCCGAGCGTATTAGGTGTGAAACCCTTTTATGAGTACGGTAAGCCCTTGTACCCTTAAGAATGAGAACGGATCTCTTTACCTACAGGAACATTCCCTAAGACACTACTATATAGTAATTTATAAGGTGACACAAAGAGAACGAATAATTACAGTTACCTAATAAACAGCTTATCAATATCAATACAAAATGACAAGAAACGAAGTGAAATAACAGCCAACCAGTCAACACTAAATACAACCTAGAACAAGCATCACCTTCATCTGCAACACTTATGGGGATGACGTTTATTTACATAGATTTCATGAATGAACCAAACTATGAACTAATTTATCCCTAATGTGGACGACTTTGGTATATAAAATTCGATAATATTAACTGAAATCCTAAGAAATAATAAAATTGCAAATATTTAATATTTCCTGGAGAAATGGATGATTAATTTGTTAATATGCTTTACGAATGTTGTGTGTGTATCACCGTGGAAGTAATTCTTCTGGGATTCGACTGTCTGAATACAGAAATTTAGTTAAGTATCTGACTTAATACTTGTTTTCGTGTCTATGCCGTAAGCCATAAAAGCTACTCATAATAACTAAATGCCTGTCAAAATTGTTTTGCATTTGTCTCATAAGTTATCATTCTAGGGTGTGTTTTTATGTCAATGACCAAGATCACTTGGTTGAATTAACATACGTTCATATATCTACTATTATCTGTAATAATAATAGCAATGGCTTGACTGAAGGTCAATTGAATGTGCCTCTTTGATAATTAATGTACGAGAAGAATGGCAAGGATAAATCTGATTTAGAATTTATAGCTCTAAATATGAACTGGAAAACCCCAAAGTTATGGATGAGTTTAGAGTCTGTTGAGCGTAATAGTGAGAAACCTACAAGGAATAGTACATTTGCTTGGAAGTACACACAGAGCTCCACTGAACGGGGAAAAACTGCACTAACAAGTGTGCAAGGAGCACTGAAGTTTATATGTGAAGGTCGGATAGAAAATATAAGGAGTATGTGGCTGGAATTAGGATCACAGACAAAGTAACAAATATGCGAGAAGGAAATGGGAAGAATCAGTAGAGATACATTGAAATCTTTATTAATATGATGTAGTTATGCGGAATGTGCTGGTCGAGAAGGCATGTAGTTTTTAATATTATATATATATATATATATATATATATATATATATATATATATATATATATAAGTCCTGTCAGTCCCTGCCTTGATGCCGAAACTTCCTAGACGCATGATGCCAATATTTCATCCATTTCCTTCGCAATTTTACAAATTGCAGGCTGCGGGAAAGAATTTGCTAGCAACAAACACAGACCACACCATGTGCAAAGACAAACATACGCATATATCCGATGATATGTTCACAGCTATGGAAAAAAAATGTTTTTGAAATGAGTATTATGAAGAACTGAACAGCTTTTCGTCACGAGACGCTGAACGCTGCAGGTCTTGAGCGCCTGTGACTAACTAGTGCTGGATTTTACTGAAATACATAAAGATATGTTTAAGATACACTTATTAAATGTGACCTCAGGTCGACTGTACAGTATCTGTTACCCCAGACCCACACCATGCAAGAGCTGTAATGTAATGGTTCAAATACTGTCATCCTAATAGATGTAAAAGAAATGAATCGTTTATTTTTCCCAATCATGGATTATAATTTGTATTTTTTTTTTTTTAGTGTTGACAACTACCGTCACACTATGCTAAAAGCAGTAGAGTGAATCGATCATTTCCGGAAGCGAATTTCAATGAAGTCCACCCTCCCTGCAAGGCCATCTGGCAAGGCCTCGGTAACGCCTGTCTCTTCCTGGAAGTGTAGACCCAGACTTTCATACTTATATTTAAACAGGTTCGCTATCTTCGTTCCTGCTGTCAAATGTTATACTTCTGGTGCCATAAACCTGCTGTCATTTGTCATACTATGACCAGTCTTTTATTGGTTTTAAATGACGAGGTTTTGATTAATCAGTGGCCAATATTCGCTGACATAAGGTCTCAAATCTATAGGAAAATCACACTAAAAGGATTGGAATGCTAATGGCCAATTAGGTTAATTCTGAACTTTACGACTAGAAAAACAAGTGAACGTTCATACATTAAAACTTAAGAATGTTATGAACAACCTTACTGAGACTCCCATATAAATTATTCGAACCGGGTGTGTGCCTAGTTCAGTAAAAAAAAAAAGATCGATACGTACAGATAGGAGCAACCAACTGTTGTTAGGGATTGGTAATCACACATAAAAAATTTTGAAAGAATGAAAGCTAAGCTCAGGTTTGTATAATCAAAGCCTAATAGCAGTCGATAGCCTAACCTTTAGATTATGGAGCTAATGTTTTGACCAGACTGAACCTGAAATCTAAAATTCGAAAGAGCTGATGAAGAGTACTTCCTCCCTTAATACAGTTATACAACTCTGTACATGTAACAATGCACACTAATCCGTGTACCGTACACAATGGAAACAAAATGACGTCAAATTACATGGTCTACATTTTTTTCTTTTCTTTTTTACAAGGGAACTCGACCGCAGGCTATTATTATGCTGGCGGGGCTTTGTGTTGCGTTTAGTACTACGTTTCTACACTATCCTGCTGCCAGATAGGTTCCACTGCAAGAACTATTATAGTAAATGTTTCTAAATAGCATCAAAGTTTCATTGAAAACTAAACTTTGGTTTGATACGGGTTAGACAGACTGAGTTCTCAATGTGTGTGTTAACATATCAATAGTATGGCATGATAGCTAAACTGGCCGATAGTTTAGCACAGTCTCTCTAGGGGTAATCACAGTTCCCGACCATCTCAATGTTCGTTGTTTTGTACCTATTAATGTAACACCAAACGTGATTCAAGGTCAGTCGTGCCTTTGCTAATGTCTTTTTGTCCAGTATTGTTTCACATTATGTATTGCTCCGAAAAATGTTTAGTTTCAGAGCAAACTGTTCAGCGGTGAACAGGATCCTTGCGTAACAACTGGTAAGGAAAATTACATGTTATAAATCAGGGCGAGGGTTGTCGAGCTCCGAGGAACTCAACTCAGCACGCCATCAGACTGGTAAAAAACTTAATACACTTTATATACGATACTTGGTGCTCGTCAGACGCTGTTGCCGTGGTTCTCCCTGGTTACTGCAATTATATAAAGTTTGGCTTTGACAGGATTCGGTGATAATGATACAGTCCTCTGTGGTCCTGCTGTTTCCCCATGCATAATAATACGTTAACAGAATGTTGCATATTTAAACGTTCATATCTCTATGATCCACTCTTCACTGATAGATGAATGCTTCTTGTATGAGTTCCCATCTGCATTTACATCGTTTTACGCCAATGGTAGATTTCTTGTATGTACATCTCTAAAACTATATTAAACTTGAATGTGATAAAGGTAATTATACTGGTATGGTTATTTTAGATCTGAAAAAAAGCTTTTGATACAGTTAATCGTAATATTTTATTGTCTAAATCAAAATGTATTGGTCCTAATAAAAATTCTGTGCTTTGGTTTCATTCATATCTAACTGGTATGATACAGGTCGTAGATGTTGATGGTAAACTGTCTGATGCTAAAGATAACGTGTGGAGTTCTACAAGAATCCTTGGACCTCTTCTGTTTCTGGTGTATTGTAACAACATGACGGCAGCAGTGAAGTGTAAACTTCTCTACGCGGACGAATCGCCGTCGTTGGTGTCAGGAATGAATATATATATCAGTGACAGACAGGAGACCTTGAGTGCGGAAATGGATTCAGTAAGTGAATGCTTGAGAAAGAATAAGTTGTCATTGCATCTGGGTCTACATGAGTCCATTTTGTTTGCTTCCAATCAACAATTGTAAAATGTTGAATCAGGTATCGTGTAATGGTGATGAACCTGAATCAATATCAGGCGTAACATTATACTTTCTTTGCAGAAACACTCGCAATTACGATATGAAAACAAAACTCATTTCGACTTTGCTTCACTGTCATTTGGGCTATGTTTGTTTATCGTAGTACAGTAGACTCTTAAGAACGTAAAGGGTAGGAAGTAGGTTATGCAAAATATTACAAGTAATACGCTTAAAGCTCTTCCTAGAACTTACGTTGACTTCGTATTCCCAGTTCAGTGGAGTGGTACAGTTGCAATCATCTCAATACAGAGTGGTACAGTTGCAATCATCTCAATACAGAGTGGTACAGTTGCATTACGGTTAAATGTACAGCATCATAAATGGTAGTGGCTTAAAATACATGAGATGTAACGTTGATAAGGTTCATTATCGGCACAGTTAAGGAACAAGAACTAATTTATCATGTGTTGTACCTAGAGTTGGAGGTTATGATAAGAGTTCACTCATGAATACTGGTATGGTCTTGTTAATCTCTTTAATATTCGTGATTAGTCATTATGAAATCAGTGTATTATATCTCTAGCTCATTCGTAGGTGGTACTTTCATTGTTATTCATGACTCTGAACCATCAGTCCTTTTAATTCGATTAAGAGGTTCACATTGGAAATAATTATTTTGTGTATACTTTATGTGCTTGCTACCTTCGGCCAAATATGTAAAATCTTGTGTCCATGTATTTTGCTGATGAACTATAACATGTACACTTGCATATGTACGTCAGAAAAAATTCACTCTGAATGAAGTAAATAAGTATATATCAAGCACGTATTTTTCACTACCTACATACACTCCCTGCCAACCGTCTTAGCGATAATCAGGCAAGCATCTCCCCCCGCCTTCCCATCTCATGACATTTTTCAATTATTTCAAGTCACTAGATAACTGAATCTCCCGCCACAATGTTTAATGAGTCAACAAACGTATCACCTTGCCTCGTGTACTGCAACGTTCACCCTTTGTGATCATGAATGCACGCCGAGTTTATATACATTCATATATATATATATATATATATATATATATATATATGTATAAATCATCTTATATTACTGAGATTCAGTAATAGAAACACTTACGAAGGAGAGGTATCCTAACTTGAGAGTAGGCAGAAATTCTCGATGTTCACTCACAAAAGGCTTTCATGTGTCTATCGACCTTCCTGACAGGTATTCTGGGCACCTTAACCAGTTCTCCATTGTGACGTCACGACTAGGGGCTTCAATAATGCACAAAGAGGGTAATTTTGTGACATATCTCTTTTAACCATGTTGTGTATAGCCAATGTTTATAACCCAGGGGTAAAACATATGTGTTTACAGACATAAGATTGCTGATGTTCGCAAGTCCTGCATGTTTTAGAAATTGTCATTGTAGTAGTTCAAGGCTGTATATATTCACAATGAGTCCGAGTTTCAATCTTCGAAATTTCTAAAGCGTAAAAAATCCAACAGATACACCTGGAATTGCTATGTAACTCTTTCATCGTGAAGTACGAGTTCCTGCTTGAACGCATCAATGTCTACGTGCGGGACGGCACGGAGCTTGCAAGCACGCTATTGCCGTAAGTATTTCCCAGGACGAACAAAGCCATCCTTATTAAATGAGTTTTTTTTTTTATATCGCCTTGATGACTTTGATAACATATATCTCATTTTTTTCCTTATGTATATTTGAATCGGGCAAGATTAGATTGTAATATTTGTAAGTTCCAATAATGTATCTTTTTTTGTGTGTGAACGCATACTTCAAAAAATATCTTAACCTGACAAACGTAGCCGAAAGAAGAAATATCTAAATAGATTTTACAAAAAGTAGTTTAGGTCTTGCTGGGTAAGGTAGTCATTTAAAAGGCTGTTTATTGTACGAATAAAACCTTGCTAGTTTGTTTATTGTACGATTAAAACCTTGTCTGCACTCGGGAAAAACGGTGAATCTAAGCCATGTTAATAATGCCATTGGTTGGATGGAAGGGAGATTGGTTGTCTGGGAGATCATTTTTAGCAGAGTACACTGTACAAACTTCGATGGCTTAAAAGCTTACAACATTCAAGTATATTTATAACTCAAGGCAAAATACACTTCCAAAGTGTTGCAAAATCTTTATCACACGTCTTGAATTATCCGTATAATCAAAACTACCAGTTACTGCTTTAATTTGCTTGTTTTGTGTAAATAATGATAAATGACCCGCGGGAACGAAGATGAGAGCCCTCCCAGATTTTTTTACTACGAGATCTTATGTAAAAACTACATGATCTGGGCAGAGGTTAAAGGTAAATAGTAGTTTCGTTACCTGATCGCAAATGGTTTAAAAGTTAATGTTTTTTTTAACAAAACGAATGGTTGGAGCATAATGTGTACTCTGTCTCTCTCTCTCTCTCTATCTACTTTATATATATATATATATATATATATATATATATCT
>JAYMFT010214360.1:0-11458 GCA_038088735.1 Panulirus argus
ATATCACATTTATTCATGTGAGCTGCTACAAGGAAATATGAGTTCTTGCTTTAGCTGGATTTTCTTCGCTACCGAACTATTCAGGGTAAATCTTACTTCGCCTTGTTGAATTAAGTTCTTTAGCGTTCTCTTTTTAGACGGACTTTCACTACTTTAATTAGCGTAGAACTACTGAATTACATTATTTTTACACTTACATTAGAGAGACTAAAGATAAGCAGATCATGTTCACCAACGCCCTACATAATCTCTGTACACAACACATTAACGCAAACGAGTAGGCCTTTCCTTTATCACTGATGCTTCCTTCGCTTCAACAAGCCTCTGTATGTAGTCACTAACAACAGCCTCATCCTCCTTTGCATCAGGTCCTGTTACTTAACGTGCCACTGAAGTCCTATACAATATACAGCTGACCTCTCCCTCCCTTCTATTTGTATTTGTTAACTGATGATTCCTAGTACCGTACACACCTAACCTCTCCCTCCCTAAGACTAGTCTCTGATAACCTGGTACCCATGCCAACCTGGTACCATATACTTTTCCCTTCCTGTCACTGGGAGGGTCTTGGAGAATGTGAATGGTGCATATGGTGAGAGAAGCTTATAACTGTTGCAAGGCTGAAAGCTAGACAGTAATGGAGGTTAACGAGAGTTATGATACAATAAGATTTTTTAGTGTACATATGATGACAGGATATTTGTTTTATCAGTAGACGTAGAATGAAAGATAATTACTTAAGATGAAACTGCATTAGAAAAACAACCGAAAGTATCCTAGAATTATGAAACCAGGCTACTGAAATGAGTAACAATGGAATATGGAAAAGGTCCTGGGAAAATATAACTATATGAATATGGCATGAATAAGAGATTGTGAGGGCACTACGAAAAGGCGGTCGTGTCTGTAGGCAAATCTAGGGAGTTGCCAGACGCACGATGACTAAACTCCATAGACGATTGCCAATAACTCATCAACTTCCTTGGCATGATAGAAATTACTGACTGCTGGTTTATGTATTTTTGAGAAATATGTTATTGGTTAACGGGAACTTGTGCCGACAATAAGGTATATATGAGGGAGAAAACTGCTGTAGTGATTATTTATTCCACTAAACATTGTCATTCCGCAATTCTCTAAAGTCTTTTTGTGAGAGCGTCTGCTCAGTGTAAGTCCAAGTCCAAAGGCCATCGGCAGCTGGTCAGCGACTTCATTTGACTGAGCTTTTGGTTTATGTGATGTAACTTCTGGCCTGAGTCTGCTAATATAACCTGTGTGGTCAGCAACGTACAGTTTATCCTTTAAATCAGCTTTGTTTACTCTAACTTTGTAGACAGCCACTTATTTTGTATTTGTGTGGTTAGCCATATGCAATCTAACTGTGTGGTCAGCAACGTACAGTCTAACTGGTTAGCCAAGCAGAACTTAAGTGTGTAGTCAGCCACATAATGTCTAACTTTGTGGTCAACAACGTACAATCTATCTGTGTGGTCAGCCATGTACAATCCAACTCTGCGGACTGCTGGGTATAGTCTAACTGTGAAGTCAGCCACGTATTTATGTGGTCAGCAACGTACAGTTAACTGTATGGTCCACGTACGGTCTGACTAAGTAGTCAGCCACGCGAAGTCTTACTATGTGGTAAGCCACGTAGATCCAACTGTGTGATCAATCACGTACAGTCATACTGTGGGCTCTCAAAGAAGTGCAGACTCCAACAGACCAATTGATCCTTTCATTACATATACCGATATTTCGAAGTGAAGTATTAGAAAATCGATACTTCAAAAGAAAAATAAAAAGATTGGGAAATTATCTTTTCCTCTTGATGTTTCAGTGTTGTACTTCTGCTGACGACAACATACCACAAAAAAATAGTAATTTTGCCACAGATGAGTTGTACTTTTCACTTCTCCTGCGAGGGCGATGAAATGTGAAACTACTGGATGAATGAATAATGCTCCCAACCATCCTGGGAAATTAAACCGTGTCCTGAAAGCTCTCCTTCGACGTCCCATTGTCTCCTTATGGTCGCTGGGGTGTGCTTGCTGTCCCTCCTCCACGTCCTAGCGCTTGGTTGCCGTGTGTCAGGCAGCGTAGTCTGACCCCCTTCCACCTTAGGTGGTGGTATGAACCTGGTCTTCTCTTCTCCAGACTTGAGAGGAGAAGGTGTGCTGTACATGGGAGTGCATGCGAAGAACATATAAAAGGAGACCTGGTGCCCCATAACGAGGTTATCTGTGAAAAAAAGATCTACTTGCAGTGGTAGAATGAAGGAGCAGGCACCTCCCATCCACCTCTCCCTCCGACTCAACTGCCCACAGGAAAATATTAGAAAATAATGCTATTTAATTCAAAAGTAAGATACTGCCATGGAAATGTTACAGGTAACACTGGAATGGAAAAAGTTCCCCATCAGTTTGACGACATCTGCTCAGCGGCTGGATTCTTAAAAAAAAAAAATGTCAGTGAAGTATTTGTCTAGCTTCGATTTGAATGTATCTATACTACATGCATTTATGACGGGAGGTTATTTATTCCAGTACTCCATCACTTTACGTATGAAAAAACTTTTGCAAATATTGTTATTACATCTTTTACTATCATGCTTTGATTTCTGATCATCAATCAAGTCACAGACTGAAGCGATGAAAATTTCAAATGATATGTCATCGAAATTGTGTAGCATGTTAAACACTTCTATGGATCTCCCTCGGGGTTTGCAGTATTTTAGAGAAAGTAGTTTTATCTTTGAGCTTCCTTACATGGCTTATTTCTGAGTGAAGGTATTGCTTTTGTTGGTCTTTTTCTAATTCGCTAAAGTTTCTCTTTATCATTGTTGAGGTTTGGTAAGTAAAAATGAACAGGGTACAGTAAGTGGGGTTTAACAAGGGTATGTAAATGATGAGTATCGTATCCTTTGTTTGTAGCTTATATTTCTACCTATGAAACCTAAAATCATATTGCATCATTGTACGTATGTAGCAAGGCATTGTTTGCCATGCTCTCAAGGTTATTTCTGATATTCACTCTGAGATCCTTTTCTTTTTAACTTCTTGTAGAGGTTTACCAAGAATGTTATACTCATTATTTAAAATTTTGGCACCAAGATGCATAACTTTGCATTTGATAATATGGAAATCTATCTGTCATGTCTCTATCCACTCTATTTTTTTTTTTTTTCAAATCCCTCTGAATCTTTAGGCAGTTTTCCTTTTAACTGGCTAATTCTCCCAGTTTTGTGTCGTCTGAAAATAATGAGATTCTATTTGCGAGTTCCTTCTTCACGTAATTTATGTAGACGAAGAAGAGCATGGGATCTATGAGTGAGCCTTGTGGAACTCCACTGTACATGTGAAGCCAATCAGATGCTTCCCCATTTCATACACTCCCCATCCTTAGCGGGAGAAGATGGGTTAAGAGAGAACCAATCTGCTATATGTGATATTTAGTCTTATTTAGCGATTTTTTATTTGGTACTTTATCGAAGGTTTTCCGATATTCCAAATATATAACATCAGAGGGTATTTTGGAGTCCTAGATGTCATGAACGTTTTTGAATTCAGTCAGATTCGTGAAACATGATCCTTTATTCCAGAAACCATGTTGATGGTCGGTTATTAATCTATTTTCTTTTAAGAATCTAACGTCTTTGTCTCTCGTTTTTGTTTCTGGGAAAGACATGAGAAGGTAAGGAGTTCCAAAGCGTCGCGTGTAGAAAAAGAAGCAATTAACAAAACGGCACACCCTTGAGTTGTCAATGGCCTCACAATAATCATGTGACGCAGCAGCTTGCCGAATATTGCGTGGTCTAGCTAGTGGTGGGGGTAGACAGTCAGCCAGCTGTCAGGAGCAAAAACCAAGGTAATATCTATGGAAGAGGGAAAGTGAACCAACGTTGCGACGTAAAAGGGTGTCAAGTTTTGAAGCTCGCCAGGAGAGTTAATAAGTTGGACTGCTTTCGACTCAACTCTCTCGAGTAAAGTTGCAGAGCTAGAACCGCCCCAGATGTGAGAGCAGTACTCTGTACAAGGACGGATCATTCCTTTACATAAACGGAACAACTATTCAAAAGAAAAGAAATTTCATCTAAAAAATGACTCCCAGTTTCTTAGAGTCAGACTTAGTTCTTTCATTTGGGGTTTCCAAGACAGAGTCGATGTTACAGTAATATCAAGAATATTCATTGAGTTAAGAGGTGGAATTATAGAACCGTGGGAGAGAGAAAAGCTGTGAGGAACTCTCGATGGAGAGAGATGGGTCTTGTAGGCTTTAAACTTAACTAGATTTCGTCTTCCCAACTGAGATATCCTGTCAAAGTCTGAGTTTGTTGAGGAAGTTGTGTCGAGACAAGACGCAGATCAAGTGAGAGAAGAAGGAATAAAATTGAAAGATGTTGAGGAATACAATGCTATGCGTTTGGTAGAGACAAATGCATCACTGTATAAGAGACAGTAATTTACCAAGGAAACTCAGAACAATTTTCTCAAGTTTCTACAGTCAGTTTTGTTGAGGTGCCAACACTTACGTTTAGAAGGGGAAGCTGGAGGGTGAGGTGCCGTTAGAATAGATACTATCATGAAAGTGTTATCAGATGATCCATATGAGGGCGAGATTGTGAAGTTACAGCGTGAAGGATTAGACGTGAAAAACAGATCGAAAATATTAGGAGAATGGTCAGAGTGGTCAGGAATATGGGGGAGGTGGGTGATCATTGAGAATTCCCACGCCACCCGTATTGAAGGAATTCAGCCTTTCCTATGGTGAATGTTGAAATCCCTTAGGTAGAGGGTCTCGTCTTGCGGGTGATAGGACGTCACAGCTTCATGGCAAGAGTTTAGATAAGCGAAGAAAGATACAAAGTTTATAGAAATGGGAGAGCAGTTGGCGAAACAAAGAAGGAGCGTGGTAGCTGTGAGACATACCTTGAGCCAAATAACATCAAATTTCAGGACTCAAGGTCCTCAAGGCATGCAACAGGCGTTTTGACGTTGGAATAAGCACAGACACCTCTGAAGTGGGAACGTGAGTGAATATGACATTTGGGTATGAGAAAGGGAATAACGAGAACGTCATTAGACAACTGGATCTCAGAGAATTAATATAGTTAAGAGAGGAACTAGATAGGTGGTCTTCAACAGAAGAGGATACTAGAGAGACCACGAATGTTCGTATAGTGAACAGAAAAAGAAGCAGGTCTAACAGAGTGGCAAAGATCGCGAATGGTGCCGGTACTGCTACCGTCTGAACTCTCCCTCTAATTGGCAGTAGGGTCAGGTGGGAACTCCTAGATTCTTAGCACCCTATGATGCTGGGGATTGGGAGGGGGGATAAGTTAGTTGAACTGTGCTATGATGACATTTAAAAACGATCGTGCAGCCAGAATATGGCTAGAGCATTTATATGAACAAAATACGTGAGGTTTGAGTAGGTGTTTGGTGCTTGTAAGGGGAAGATGGCAAGACTAGCCCGGTAATCCCGTTTTGATGGAACAAAAAATATGACCAGCAATCCTAAAACAGAGGATGTAAGATGGCTCTGGGCACCGCTTTAACGCTCCTCAGTCAGGACGGTAGTATTTACTAAGCCATCCTTTTTATATTGGCTGGTTACCTCCACGCTATTCTCAAACTCTCGTTCCTCTTACGACTTTCCCAAAGCTGTTCCCTCTCCTCATCAATGATCTTCCTCCCCAGCAATGTCTTTCTTTTCCACCAGTTCTCCTTTCCCTGTCATTTCTCCCGGCTATTGTTATCCCTCACTTCTCACTTTGCAACCCATTCTAACATCCCTATTCTCCTCGTAGAGACCTTTCCAACCTTCCTCTTCTCCTCCCTTAGTCTTCTCTCATCCTCCTCCATTTCTTACCCCACACTTCCCATCCTGGGCCCAGTGTAATGTCCTCACAACTCTTGGCAAAGAGATGTGGACATTATAGGATTACCCACGTTAACACCTTGATCTGGGAGGAACATTCATTCTTCTTAGCGGCCAGAATGCGAACGTCGACGGCTGTGCCACTGCTGTTCTGTAAAGCGCCGTGATACCATTACACACACAATAGTAAGGTCCGTAACATTACAGGTATAGGCTATGTATAAACCTGCGTAGCACGAATAAGAAAATAGAAAAATCTGATTATCACAGACAGAGACTATAAAGCATCGGAGCTCCGCAGACACAGAATTTGTGTAAAGACTCATATTCGCAAGAAAATGAACGCACACTAAAGAATTGGCACCACTGATACAGATGCATTTTTCCTTGACACAATGAAAGGCAAATCACAGGACCCGCAAGTTTCGCGACATCGGAGACACAGGCGTTTCACTAAACACCTGACAACACAAACACGAACGCTACATAAAGACTAAGTTATGACAGACCTATCTATTACACAAAGATCCTTGGCACCGCTGACTTTGACCTTGGATATAGATCCCAGGTGACATTGAATCGCGCGTTATAGTACATACATCCTGAGCACCACAGAGACTTGCTAGTTATTCAGATCTGTGTCACCACAGAATCAGACTTACATATATGTATTTGGCAAAACTGACTGTGACTTTACACATACATACCGGGTATCACAGACTTATGTTTTTACACATACGTATATCTGTGACATTACATTCTCGGACTTTATGTGGAGATAAGTGGTACGGACTTCACTTATACATCTGTAGGAACACAAGCTCAAACCTTATATAGAAAACTGCTGCAAAAAATACAAGCATAATGTGAATTTTCTGTGCTCGTGAAAAACTAAACCAGGAATAACATACAGGAATGTTTCATTATGGACACGGACATAAAACTCATTGGCATTACGTGGACAGAAACATTATAATGTTCCAAGTTACTACTGACATAGACACAACGTAGAACTCCCTTGCGCCAAAGAACACAGACAAGACATGATGCTCCTTGGAACAACATAAACTTCAGTTTCTTCAACCAACAGCGCTAGGCAACAAGTGGGACCCTTCACTGTTATTACAGTTTCATTTCGGTAAGAAAAAGAAAGCCAAATAACCAGAGCTTTACATGCCACGCGCTCTGTAGCATTCAAAGCAATCTCCTTTGTGTACCTGGCTTTATATGAGTATGTCTGTGTGTTACAACAGATTTTTTTATCTCTTCCTTCAACCTTTTATATGAGGGGGGAGAGAGGGAGAGAGAGAGAGAGAGTGTCTGTGTATCTACCTAGGAGTGCCTATAATGAGATTTAGTTAGAATGGCAAGGATAGTGAGAAGCGATAACTTGTAATTTTTCAAATATTGCGAACAACGTTTGTTTTTCTTCAGGAAGATGGAAAAGCTAATTACCATCTGCTACTTTCACTATACTTTCAGAAATTACACTAGTGAGCTTTGTCAGTGGTGGTTGCCTCAACACTTTTACGCATTCACCAGTTATACTACGCACTCAACAGCTTTCCTGATATTAGATAGCTGCCAACTACACGCACTCTGTAACTTCGTCTTCATTAATCAGGAAGTTGGACGCTCCGATGAACTATCCTTAAGCTGCCATTCCCTTCCAATAAAAATAGCCTCCAAAAAAATTAGAAGCTTTAAAAATGGCTCCTTACCCCAAAAGAGATCCTCCATAAGCACTCCAGGGTCCGCCAGGATCCAATTAATAAGATATTGATCAGATAATCTCTAGCAGGAGCTGGGTCCCCACCCACCGAACCTTCTCCTGGTTGGATACTTTGAGAATATCTTACAACTTCGGAGAAGATAGTGGCCCGGGATCCCACAGAGTTGCATTAGGTAAGAGTTGTTCTTCCTGGATTTTCAGTGACTGCACAACATACACGTTTTAAATCGCTTATATTTAGTGGGACTAATGTCCCAATATCAGTCAATTCCTCGTCCCATTCACTTAACTGTGATGTAGGCATCCTCCCTATTCGTACTAAAATTTTTTTTTGGCCCTTTTTAAGTAATAGTACAAATATCATTAGTCAAGCACTCCAGTTAAAAAGAAGCGGTCACGTAGATTGCTTCAAGTCAAACCTGTGCAGCCGGGAAACCAAAAGTCTCCTCTTCCACCTCTTTGATAAGCATGGCCATAAGCTGCTGGTTGGCTGTTCTGAGCTCGCTGCTGTATGGAGTGCTTGACTAAAACATAATCCAGGCAATGGCTTCTGTTTTGTCGTGACTTTTGTTGGGATTACTTAGCTACTAGTATCCCAGTTAGTGAAGATTAGTCTTTGGTTACGGGTTTCTAATGTTGTTGTTATGGTAGAAACAAAATCCAAATTACAGGTGTTTTACGAAAAGGAGATAATATATGTTGCCTGATATATTTACTTTTGCGTCAATATTGTTCATGACTGAATTATTATGTCGATTTTACACGAGGTTAAATGTTATTCATATGTGACTAAACCTTCATATGTCTTTCATCCCTGCCTCAATATTTTACACCAGGATAATGTGTGAGCTGGCACAACTCCAGGTCGTAAGTCCAACAGGACTGCACACAACTGAGTATACACCCAGCGACTGAGGCATATCAACCGGGTTTTGATAAGTTAGTGAATATCATTGTGCTTAGATAAGATATTCTGTCAGATCAGTATCTTATGACAATATGTCGGCCTAAAGGAGTAGCATATTCTTTCGGCAAATACTGAAATTTCCTATAGGAAAATAATCTTTGTTCCAGTGTTAGTATTAGTCGTGTCATGCCTACTTTATTCGCTCTTATTTTCTTAGCTGACCATGTTTTGTGTCCGTTTTTAAGATGTCCATATCTTCGTTTTCTTACCGTACTCCAGCCTGTCACAAAAGAAGAGATGAAAAACTATTTAACTTCCCTCAGGTAACTTGCAAACATACACAAACAGTAGTGTATCCTAAGCCCAATGTGTTGTTGTATAAGAAAGATACTAAATTCGACTGTGTCGCCAATAGATGTGCAAAACAAGCACTAGGGATATTACATGAGGGATAGAATTCTGTAGTAACCCTGGTACTGTATACGCTTGAGCTTTGATAGATCTTGTTTTTCTCTAATATACACAGAAGTTCATATTGAAGTTTTGTTCACTTCCGGGACCTTTTTGAAAAGCTTAGATTTTTTTGTTTTTTTAAATTGTGACAGGAACCTGAGGTACACTACTGCTTCCTTCTTGAAAATTCTTTATCTTCGCAGATTTTAAGAGCGCTTTTCACCTGCTTTTAGAAACTGTGTCCTATGGATTAAGCGCTGATTATAACAGACGTATTCATGAAAGATTTTGGATAATTATAGTGATATGTCTCACTTCTCATATCCAATATTTTTATAAGAGGCATCATAAAGGAGTTCGTGTCTTCCTACCCTAAAGGCTAAGGCTTTCATTGACTTTTGAACTGCAAATATGGATTTATTGATCACAATTATCTATGGAAAACTTTGATTAGCCGGTGGTATAAAAAAGAATGGATGCTGTTTATTCAGTTTAAAATCTTGTGCTCTCTTGTAAGTTGTGAGATGAGGAACTGGAAAAGTACCCTGACGATGAGATAAACGTCATCAAGGGATCGGCTTTCACCAAGTCCCAGCTAATGATGTTGTGAACGTCATAAGCCACTATTGGTGCCACCGGTGTGAGGGAAGGCAGGAGGAGTATGGGAAGCAAGAAACTCTGTTTTGTTCCACATACGTAAGACTTCTAGAGCGAGGAAGGGGCTGGGAATTCGGTAAATAAAGTTGGGCGTAGTCTTTAGGAAGATGAAATTTTGAAGGATGAATATATAAATGAGGTTATGAGACACAAGGAACCAGAGGCGTGAAACTGTTGAGGAAAATTCATGCAATATATTAGGAGGTATTTGAGAAGCTTTCTTTACCAAAGGCAAGAGAGACCAAGTTACTGAGAGTTTGTACACTAAAGAAAATATTGTGAACTGAGTTTGAGAACGAAATGGGAAAGAATTCTGTGAATAGTGACGGTAACTTGCACGGCAGTGTGAAGGTTCAGCGACACAAGAAAAAGTTTCACATGAATGGAAGCGTGAGGAGCAGAAACCTGAACTATATTACTAAGCTTTTATGTTCCTCTAAATGCATGGTATGATTAGATACTATAATCTTTCATAGCTAGAATGAAAGGTATAATATAATTGCTATTGGTTTGAGGAGTATTTGCCTAAGGAAAGAAGCAAAGAGTGGTAGCAGGTGAAAGGCAGGAATGTCAAGTGAAATTTGTTTTAAAACAAGAAAGTGTTGGCAGGGGATGCTTATTTTATCGTCGCATTTAGCTATGGATAATGATGATACCAGGAAAGGCGCTACCATAGTTAACTTGAAGTTAGTGCTTTTGGAAATGACATAACAATTTAGAAAATTGTGGAATCAAATAGATTAAATCCAAAATCGTATTTAGAGTAAGCTAAATAAATGCCCTTCAGATAAATAGGCCATCTTGCAAAATTTCATGAAATGCTTTGAACTGAAAAATATCAGATATGAACGAATTTGAATTACGAAGCGCTGAGAACGAAGACGGATCAGAAATTGTTGGTGTTTGGAGGAGGAAAGAAACAGGTGAAGGGGCTCTGGAGACGGTGCTTCACTGGCCTTGGGGCTCTGTTGACTGGGTAATACTGGTCTTGAGGTTCTACATATGGGACTAATCTGGTACTAGGACTCTATAAGTAGGGCTACACTAGCCTGGCAGATTACAGGAAGGGATACGTCGGTCTTTGGGTTCTAAAAGCGGAGCTATGCTAGCCATGGAAGTTACGGGAGGGAGGACGCTGGCTTTAGGGTTCTACGCCCGGAGCTACACAAGTCTTTTTTCTTTTTACATTTATGAATCGAATTTCAGTGATGACCTCAGCTTTGCATTGTGGCAACATTTGTTAACAAACGGAGTGAGGGGGAAAGACGCCTCCTGTCCAAAGGGATCGAATACTACTGAAATGTCGCAGTTATGGTGATTTGTCGCCAGCTTCAGGGCCATAGTTTATTCAAATTTTGACTAATGGAATATATAACACGCAACATTATCTTACCTCTTTCATTTTTCATCTGTTTTTGTAATCTTTTGTATAAGCTTGCAATCTTTGCTAATATACACTAGAAATCCATGATATCACTATAGTTGGTTCATCTCATGTTCGTCTAACCATCCACGTTAGATACTAAAAGGTAAAGGACTCAGTTTCAGAGAATGTGATTTAGTACATAAACATTTCCTAACACCTTAGTTACTGGACAGAGCTACACAGCCTGGTTGGTAAATGTTCACTTTGTTCAATAGACAACCAAAAGAGCTTGAGTTGTGGTAAAACAATCTGATGATAAAATAAGTAAATCTAGGAAGAGAAACTAGACTAGTGCACTTTGATTTCAGAAGTGATAATTACGACATAATAGAAAACTAAGACCAGTATCAAGACAAGCACAAGTGTGTATATATATATATATATATATATATATATATATATATAT
>JAYMFT010214371.1:0-11458 GCA_038088735.1 Panulirus argus
TGATTCGAGTGAGAAACTGCAAAAGTTGGTGACTGAGTTTGGAAAAGTGTGTGAAAGGAGAAAGTTGAGAGTGAATGCTTGCCTCTCATGTAAGTAGTGAACGGGTATGAGAGAGGTGTGGTAATGAAAAGAGTGTGGTTAAAGATCAGGAGTGGGTGTGCTTAAATGGATTGGACATATGGAGAGAATTAGTGAGGAAAGGTTGATAGGATATGATATATGTGTTAGAAGTAGAGGAAATAGGGAGAACAGAGACCAGATTAGAGATGGAGGGATGGAGTGAAAAAGATTTTGAGCAATTGAGCCCTGAACATGCAGGAGGATGAAAGGTGTGCACAGGATAGAGTTAATTGGTATGATATTGTATACTGGGGTTGACGTGATGTCATTAGACTGGGTCAGGGCATTTGAAGTCTTTAGGGTGAACCATGGAAAGGTCTGTGGGGCCTGGTTGTGGAGAGGGAGCTGTGGTTTCTGTGCATTGCACATGATAGCAAGGATGTGAGTGAATGTGACCTTTCTTCGTCTGTTCCTGATGCTATCTCACAAATGCAGGTAATGGCAATCAAGTGCTGTATAATATGTCTTTCAGAGGTTTTCGCTTTTTTTGCGTGCATATAGTGGTAAAAAGTTTTCTCTTAGCAGTCGTATTAGGACTAAGACTGGATTGGGAGGGTGGTTGCTTATTGCTTGTGGGGACATTTTGGTGGCTGTATGTTTTTTCATTGTTTCTGCTTAGGAATCTTTGAGTATTGGTTGTTGAAGTGTGAGATGAGGGTCAACTTTTCATTTTTACTGGAGGACGGTTATTAGTTTTGGAGTGGTTTGGGCTCAAAGGGTCAACTTGCTGTTGCTGTCTTTAGTACCCAAGCTCATTGAAAAAACTGAACTTCAGTAGAATCAGCTTAGATATCCCACTCTCACTACATCAGAACCAGTAACTTCAGTACCATGCTGCATACAAGTCTCACGCACTCAGGTTGGCTTTAGCCTTCCGAAGCTCCCCTTACACACTGAAATTGTAGCAATAGATATCAGGAAAACATTGCTCCTTTTTAATTGTAAGTTTTCTGGTTCATCCAAAACTTTTAGACTATTTTCTTTTCTCATTTTTCTTCACTATCTTTTCAGCTCCCAAGAGGGACTTCTGTGATCAAAGCCAGTGACATAAAAGAATGATAATTTGTTTTTCAGCACAAGCAGTGCTGCAAGTGCTCCAACAGTAGCAATTGGAGCTACACCCACATTGAGTGTTGGAGGTTTAGAAGAAAAAGTCAATAAGTGGGTTTCAGAATTGAGAGAACAGGAAGAAAGGTTGATGAGGCAAGCTGCCCATGTTAATGCTTGGGACCAGCTACTACAGCAAGGACATGACCAGGTTCAGCAGCTTCGGGACACACTTAACAAAGTTAAGGTTAGTAAATATTTTGAATTGTATCTCTAATAGGTATCACTGGAGTGAGTGAGAGGGGATATATAACACTAATGTTACCCTACATGCATGCATGCTTTCAATTTCCATTGCAATAATTTGCGTTCATCAGTTATGGAGACTTTTGCCATGGCATTCCTTTGAGGGAGTTTCCAGAGGGAATGGGTGTCATAGATATGTTGATAGGTAGATAACTTAGATTTTTTTGTGGCTATACTCCTGCAACTTTAGGTATGGCTCTTTCAAAGGATTTATTTTGATTTTGAGATCACTTAGTTAAAATCCATTTTTATCTAAAACAGAAAATTATTTTCTGAAAAGTTTGCATTTTGTTTGCTGTATTCTATATGTGGGAGAAGGACTGTGACCAGAGTCCCATGTTTGGAGAAAAGTTAAGGAAGAATTTGGTAGATTTGATGAACAGTTAATAGAGTAAATAATTTCTAGGACAGTTGTGTGGTGATGAAAAAGCAAATTTCAGATAATGTAAGAAATGAAAAGGACATTACAAGACTGCAGGATATGGTAAAAAGATGCATTACTGTGCAGATAAGGGAAGTTGTGCAAAGTAAGACAAACGTGTAAGTTAGTAATGGCCTTTGGGCTAGAGGAAGATTTTTCTGCCAAACAAGGAGGAAATAGTAGCCAGAGAGGGTAGAAGGTCCAGGAAGTACTTTAGGTGATGAACTTAACAGAAGCATATGGAGAAATTAAAGTTAAGAGAATGGGAAAATAGACAAGACACCAGGCGATGGTCACTTAGGGTAATATTTCATGTGGAGATGTGTAGCCACAAGGTACTTACACAAGCTTATAAACTTGCCAGAAAGGAGGAATTCAAAAGAGTGTTTGTCAATTGTGACAAACAGTAAAGTGAGGGAGACATCCAAGGAGACTTGGCTAGAGACAAAAAATGAGAGGAGTCAAATTAGGCCAGAGGGAGGAACAAATCCCCCACTTCTCAACTAAAGAGGCCAGAACTGGCTAGTAGCAAGTGCCTTAGGATGGAGATTCTTTATACAAATACAGATGACCTTGAAGCAAATGGAAAGGAGCTTGAATTTAGAGACCATGATAAGATTGCAACTCAGGCATTGTGGGAATGGTGGAAATGAAACTCACAAATGGACTTAACTGTAACCTTGTCTGCTGAGAGACATACTCAATAGCAAGTGTGCATATATGAAATTAAGTATGGGGGAGATTAGCCTTTTTGGTAAGGATCCTATTTAATTTCAATAGATGGTGCCTTCAGACAATATGAGATAGCAAAGATTACAGAGAGTAGGAAATGTATTGCAGTCTTGCATAGAACTGCATCGATGCAGCACAAATGTATGTAGAGAATGGTGGAGGAACAATAACTTTGATGAAGGAAGCAACAAGATACCCCTTCCAAGATGTTAAAGTACTAACAGATTCGGAAAACTTAGGTTCCTCATGCAGATTGCTGAATCATGGAGACACACAAATCCCTTAAACATATACTGAAGAACTTCTTGCATCAGTTAGGAGAGATGATAGGCCATCCGTAATTGACTGTGTCTTTACATACTGTCACGTAGAAATAGAATGTATGAAGTATAATGCTCTTTGGACTGATTTTGTAGTGCTTGTTTTTGAGTCAGTGGTGGTGGTGGAGGATGCCAGAGGGGAATATGAGAGGGTGGGGGACAGGAACCAAAAAGTATTGTCATTGCAACTTCCATGAGAGTATTGATTAGGGAAGGGAGTTCTATGATAAGAATATGGACTAGTACTACAGAAGGTTCTGAATGTATATTGAATGGATCAGAAGATGGGTACCTCTGATGGCCAACAGGGGAGGAGAATCAAAATAGAGAGTGATTTGTTTCACCAAGAAATGTCATAAAGCAAGAGAGAGAGAGGCCTCCTTTTTTTTTCTCCAGTTATGGACAAAAGGCCTCATCAAGGCTAGGCCTTAATTGAAATATAGAGAAAATTTTGAGACAGAGAAAAGACAAGGGAAAGTATTTAAAAATTTTTGAGAAAGTGAAAGACCTGTATTTTGAATTGTACCAGGTCATAGTTATTTGAAAAAACATGAGAAGGTAGAGAGTTCCAAAGCTTCACTGTGTAGGGAAAGAAGCAAGTAACAGAATGGCCCACCCTTGAGTTGCCGATGGCCACACAATAATCATGTAACACAGCAGCTTGCCGAGAATTGCATGGTCTAGCTAGTGGTGGGGGCACATAAGCAGCCAGCTCTTGATAGTAAAAACCAAAGTGATACCTACAGAAGAGGGAAAGTGAACTGACAATGTGGTGTAGGGAAAGGGGGTCAAGTTTGGAAGTTACCCTCGGACAGTTTACAAGTTGGACCGCTTTTAACTCAACTCTGTAAAGTAAGGAAACAGAGCTAGAACCATCCCAAATGTGAGAGCAGTACTCAATACAAGGATGAATCAGTCCCTTGTATAAACAGAGCAACTGTTTAGAAGAGAAGTTTCACCATCTAAACAGACACCCAGTTTCATAGAGGCAGACTTAGCTATTCCCGTAATGTGGGGTTTCCATGAAAGAGTGGATGTTACAATAATACCAAGAACATTCATTGAGTCAAGAGATGGGATTACAGAATCGTCAATGGAGAGACGAGAGTTGTGAGGAGTTTTCTATAGAGAGATGGGTAAAAATTGGGTCTTGGAGGCATTAAACTTAACAAGATTTTTGTGTACCCCACTGAGATATCCTGTCCAAGTCAGAGTTTATTGAGGAAGCTGTGTTAAGATGAGATGCAGATTGAGTGAGAGAAGAGGGAGCAGAATTGAAGGATGTGGATGAATGCAGTGTTGAGTCGTCAGCATGTGAGTGCTTTGGATTATTTGTGGAAGAGAGGAAGTTGTTGAAAAAATGGAGAAAAAGTGTAGGGAATAGGACAGAACTTTGAGGTACACCATTGTTGACGGAGAGAAGGAGGAGGCTGATCCTTAACAACTACAGAGGTAGATCGGCCAGAGAGGAACCTTAGATATGAAAGAACAAAGTGAGGGAGGGGAGCTTAGAGATGAAACCCCGATGCCACACCAAGTCAAAAGCCTTAGATATGTCAAGGGCAACTACATATGACTCCTCAAAATCTTTCAGGGATGATGGCCAGACATGAGTAAGATAGGAAAGAATATTACCATTGGATCTCACCTTATGGAAGCCATACTGATGTTGAGGAGGGATTCAAAGACTTTGGAAATGGTAGATGTCAAAGCAATAGGACAATAGTTAGAAAGGTCAGAACAGTGACCCTTCTTAGAGATGGGATGTATCAAAGCATGTTTCCAAGGAGATAGTGCAAGTTCAGAGGCACACTCTTTCAGTACACAGGGATGGATGCCATCAGGACCATAGGCCTTGCTTGTATCTAGAGAAAGAAGCACTTTTCGGACTCCGAAAAGAGAATACAGCAAGAGACATAGGAGTAGTAAGAGGAGCAACAGGGGGTGAGGAAATGTTAAGAGTCATCCAAGGTGCAGTTAGAGGAGAAATGGGAACCAAAGAGAGTTGCTTTGTCAATGGGAGAGACACCTATAGTACCAGCCGGACGGAAAAGTGAAGGAAAGGTAGAGCAACAGAAGTTGTGAGAGATGCCCTTAGCTCAAGACCAGAAAGACCAATCAGTGGATGATGAGGAGAGGTTATCGCACTTCCTTTGGATAAAGGAACAGTTCACCTCACAGATAATGTGCTTGCAGTAATTACGGGCAGTGATAAAAGCTAAGTGGGAGCCAGGGGAAAGAGAGTTTTTCCATGCCAGATATGCCTAATCCCTTGTCTGAATGGCCTCAGAACACGAACAGTTGAACCATAGATTGGATGAGGAAGTATTCATGGAGGAAGAGGGTATAAATGCTTCCATTCTCGCAAGAATAACCTCTGGTATGCGTTTGGTGAAGACAGAAGCATCACCACATAAGAGACAGTAATTTACCCATGGAAAGTCAGAAAAGAAGTTACATAAGTTAATCCAGTCAGCTTTGTTCAGGTGCCAGTATGTACGCTTTCAAGGGACTGCTGGAGGGGGAGATGTCGTTAAAATAGATACTTTTATGAGTGTGATCAGATGAACCTTTTTGGGGCCGAGATTGTGTATTCACAGCGAGATGGACTAGAGGTAAAAAACAAATCCAGAATATTAGAAGAGTGGTCATAACAGTCATGTATATGAGTAGGGTGGGAGATGATTTGCTCTATATCAGTGAGATTGGGGAACATGAGGGCTTTGATCCCTCCACCATCCGTATGGGAGGAATTCAGCCTTTCATTAAGTTGAACTATGGTGCACTATAAAGGAGATATAAATGACACTGCAGCCAGCCTGCACATGAAAGATACTGGAGAGCAAGGGATGATTATTGCAAAGTAAGGAGGGAGGAACTGAGAGATTTTGAGAAAAGCATTGTGGAAAAAGCAAAAGACATTCAAAAAGTTTTAACTAAGTTCATTAGGAACAAACTTTTGTTGACAAAAACATCTTATTGGCTCAGGGACTTGGAAAGAAGAATTCTTAAAGATTATGAGAAATTATGTGTGGAGTTGAATGCCAAATTCAACAGTGTTTTCATCTATCTATCTATATCTCTGATGCCCTTTCTTCCAGGAACTCCCATCAAGGGGGTGGCATCAGCAAAAGAATCTCTTGTCCTTACATCCCCTCCTCCAATACACTATTACACTCCTTCCACCATCTCTCTTCCTGGTATTCCTCTAGTCTGTTTCCCCAAGTCACACGTGACCTCTAATTACACCAACCCCTTTAATTGTACTATCATCCACTCTTCTTGTAATCCTTGTAAACTCCTCATCTTGCACTCTTTCCATGTGCCCAGACCTATCTATCCATGCCTCTGATGCCTGTTCCCTTCTGGAATTCCCTCAAAGGGGTGGCCATGGCAACAGAGAGTCCATAACTAGTGAACTCCAGGCTGTTTCTTATCCTCTAGTGCCTCACCCTTAACAGGCCACAGGCAGAGGGCAAGCCTAGCATAGTGTTTGCAGAAGCTCTTACCAAATGTTCCTACTGACTACTACTTAATACTCCTACCTAATGTTTCTACCTACTACTTCTACTTAATGCTTCTACCTAATGCTCCTACCTACTACTTCTATCTATTGCTCCTACCATTTTGCCAAAAGGCAGGGCTAGCACACAGTGCTCACCACAGGAAAATTTAAGAGTTACAAAGAATGGGCTGTCTGAATTAGTGTTGTCAAGTGTTATGTGTGACAAGGAGAGATTGTATGTTTGTAGACAGAATACCAGTAGTCCACATGTGGGTGAGACAGAAAGAAAAGATAGCTACCTGAGTCAGAGGAGTGCAGCTTGACAATCACTGAAGTACTGGCCCACTACACAGCTATCCTAATACCCAGGTACTGGTAATATACCTCTCTGGTCATTGCCTGCATTCTTTCCATATGCCCAAGCCACCTCAAAGCATTACGTTTCAACCACTGTACCACTCTGCAGTTCATTCCCTTTGCATTCCTTGCCATGCCACATCTCTCACACACCCCATTCTTTCTTCATTCCATCTAGTCATACCACAATCCTCGCTAATATCTCATTTCCACAGCCTGGATTCTTGACCTCTGTAACTCATTCCATGTCCATGCTTTGGCTGTATAGATCAGGGTTGGGAGGATGCTGTCACTTAATCTTCTCTTCACTTCCATACTTACACCTGTTTGCTGCTTCATTCTGCTTTTTTCCTGACCTGCCTCATTCCCAAATATTGGCTCCAGCTGACCCATCCTGTCATGCACCCCTGTCAGTCCATCCCTTTCTACTAGCTGTGAAATAACCTCTACTATCTTAGAAGTAATCAATAGGTGTTCTGTTTCACAGTGTTCCATACCTTTCATTTTCCTTTTGTGAGCCAAGTCTCTGACTTTAAGGTTACCTATCTTGCCATATTCCCTCTTATCATGAATCCCTCTTTCAGTTTTCTTATGTCATGAGTACCTAACTAGTTTATGTATATCAATTAAAGAGCCTAATATTTTCATCTAACACTCTGCCAAGAATGAATTGTGGAGTGGATAAAATGCAATATTTTGAGGTGGTTTGGGCATTGGAAAGTATACAAGATGGAAAGTTTACAACAAGAATGTATGATATTATGATTAAAGGTGTTGGTGTAAGAGGAAGATCACGTGACATATAGGGGTATAGAGTGGAAGAGTACTGGAGGGAGAGAAATGGTGTATATGAGGGAGGCATTTAAGGACAAGGATAAGTAGAGATTCTTTTGTTGTGGCCATCCCCTTGATAGGAGTTCTCAGAAAGAACAGACTATCTATCTATCTATATCTCTGATGCCTGTTCCAATTGGAACTCCCTCAAAGGGGTGAACACAGCAATAGAGTCTCCATAACTAAGGAACTCTAGTGCCGCTTCTTAGCCTTTAGTGCCTCACCCTTAACAGACCATTGGAAGATGGCAAGTCTAGCACAGTGCTTGCAGAGGCTCCTATCTTATGTTCCTAATGACTACTTGTATCTAATGCTCCTTCCTACTACTTCTACCTAATGTTTCAGAGATATAGAAAGGTAGATAGACAGTTTCTATAGGATTTCTTTATTTGTGCATTTGTATTCTTTATTTTTCATCCAATTCATTGATTCTTGCCTCTGTCATCCCCCCCCCCCCTTTTTTTTTTCACAGTTTTCTGGCCTAAGCTATTTTCCATTTTGTATGTGTACTTTTTTTCTTCGGTATGTGACCTAGTCTCTCTCATTATACTTTTCTGTTTATGATTAGGTTTTTGTCTAAGTAGATCTCATTCCAATTTGTGCTTCAGATCTTCTTAATGATCTTTTCCTAGTCTGATCTGTCATAATGAAAATTTTTATCATTTAGCCTAATGTTTTTCTTTTATGCTGTATCATGTTGATATTAATTCATTGCCATTTTATGTGTTGTAGTGATTTCTCTGATATTATAATCTGCCAGGCATGTATTATTTACTTCTATGTATGAAAACAGTGCCATGTCATTTATAGAAATAAGATCTGTCATACTGCTCCCTCTTACTGGACTGTGGTTTACTTGCATAAGGCTGAATGAATCACAGATTAATCAGTCTTTGGATTAGTTCTCTTTCATCTGCTTATTCATTATTCTTCCCTCTATAATCTATAATCTACTCATCTGCCCTGCAAAATCAATGTGTTTCTCTCCTGCTGAGGAAAGCTTGGTAGACGAGACTTCACAGATGGAAAGCATAAATTCAGAAAGATATATTGGGAAAGACAACTGGAAAATAATGACTTGCCTTAATGTTGTGAGGCACAACAAAAGTTAGGGAGAACAGTGAGATATGATACTGGCCAATGTTGCAGATGTGTGTGAATAACCCAGAGAGAGAGAGAGAGAGGGGGGGAGCTTATTATTATTCTTTTTAGCAAAGGTAGTTTGCTGACACTGGCTTACAGGAGTGTGCTTGATAGGTGGACTTTGATTAAAGAATCTTTGTAGAATTGAGTTTCTAGCTTTGCAGACTTTTACTCTTTACACTGTCAGGAGTGTTGAGTATGTATTTAATGTAATTTTATGTTAGAAGTATTTGAAAAAGTGATTCAGGGTATCAGTCATGTATGGTTTTAATGTTTTAATCATATCATCATGACTCTGAAAATGGTTATCTTTTGAAGATGATGGAATGTTCCGCTGTTTAAGAGACATACATATACATAATGTAATGACCTTGTAGACTGACCAAACGAGACTTCAGGCAGAGCTGGACTTCATTCAGGGTCAACAACAAGAATTAGAGCAGTTAATAGAGCCTTTGGAGACTGCAGCAGCTACCACCACTCCAGCACAACATCAAGGAGATCGTCAACGAGAAAACATGCATCATGTTGCCCAGGTTAGACCTTCAAGGATTTCTTGTGTTTTTAATGATCAGTTTGTCTTGTATGATTTAGTCTAGTTATGAGATTATTGAATTTACTAATCTAGAACCAGTGGATTAGAGGAAGTTGAAAGAAATTGGTAGTTTTTTGTAAAGTTTGTCATTAGTAATTTTAGTGATGAGAAGGGGTTTTCTTTGCTTGTATAAATGAGCTGTAGGACACAAAGTTTGTATTGACTTATCAGTCGATCAATTGAAACATTTATTAAACTCAAGCATCGATACTGTTAGTAAAGTGATTTCTAGAATACACAGAGGTTGCAGGTTGTCAGTTAATTATGAACAGTGCAAACAAAATGTTGCAAAAATTTCTTGAGCCCTTGCTAGGTGGAACCTCTTATGTTTCAGGTTTTTATGGTATATTTTGTTTTTGCAGTCTATCTTGCGAGCATGAGAGATTTTGTTGGATATCTCTAGGAATATCATGGTTAGGACCTATTAACCTACACTAATTCCAGTGAAGAAGCACTGGCCATTCCATTCCTCCCCATCACCAGCCACTCAGCCATGGTAGTGGCAGTTCTCTCATACTGGACCCTTCCATGGCTGGTTACAGACTACGACAGAAATAACTTCAAACCACTCAGCCTACTTGCTCAGCAGCTCTCAGAATTTTCTAGGGTCCCATGCTGTCACAGAGTGTGCTACCAGACCGTCTTTTCTCTTATGTTCTTCTCTCTCTCTCTCTCTCTCTCTCTCTCTCTCTCTCTCTCTTTTTTTTTTCTCTTTTTTTTTTTTTTTTTTTTTTTTAAGAATATGGTGTACTGTATATGTGCTTAGGTGACTTATAGGATATTCACCAAATTTTGCTATAAGATACTTCGACACAATTGCACTCAAGGTAGGTAGGTAGTTAATAGTTGGTAGGCAGCCAACGACCAGAGAGGTATATTACGAGTACTCACCTGGGTATCAGGAGGGTTAGTGACATCTGCTTAGTGATCCAGCACTTTATTGGTTGTCAAGTTGCACTCCTCTGACCTAGGTAGCTGTCTTTTCTTTCTGCATCACAAACATGTGGACTACTGGCATTCTGTGCACAAACATACAATCTCTCCTTGTCATATGTAACATTTGACAACACTTAACTCGTCTAGCTCATTCTTCGTAACTAGATTTTCCTGCTGTGAGCGCTATTCACTAACCCTGCCTTTTGGCAAAGTGTTAGGAGCAGTAGATAAAAGTAGTAGGTAGGAACATTTATGCAGGATTATTTGAGGGAGTTCCAATTGGAGCAGGTGTCAGAGATATACATTGATAGATAACACTCTAAGTATATACAGATAACTTCAACTACTTCTAGCTCTACAACCAAATTCCTGACATTTTAGCTTACCACCAGTGAGATGATTTCATCAAGAGTGTAAGGCATCTATCTGTCTATATCTCTGATGCCTGTTTCCTTCAGGAACACCCTCAAGGGGGTGGCCATTGCAATAGAGTCTCCATAACTAGTAAACTCCAGTGCCACTCCTTAGCCTTTAGTGCCTCACCCTTAACAGGCTGCTGCCAGAGGACCAGTCTAGTGCAGTGTTTGCAGAGGCTCCTACCTAATGTTCCTGCTGACTACTTCTACCTAATATTCCTGCCTGCTACTTCTACCTAATGTTTCTCCCTAATAGTCTCAGGTAGCTGTCTTTTCTTTCATCCTCACCTACACGTGGACTGCTGGCATTTTGTCCACAAACATACAAAATACCTCTCCCTGTCACACACAACACTTGACAACACCTAACTCACACAGTTCATTCTTCTCAACTCTAGATTTCCTGTGGTGAGTGCTGTGTGCTAGCACTGCCTTTTGGCAAAATGGTGGGGGCAAAGGCTAGTATTAGTGTAAGGCACATATTTATTATTATTATTATTATTATTATTGTTATTATTATTATTATTATTATTATTATTTTATATTTATTTATTATACTTGATCGCTGCTTCCTGCATCAGCGAGGTAGCGCCAGGAAACAGACGAAGAAAAACCCCATCCCCCCGCATACACACATATATACATACACGCACACATGCACTGTACATATATATATACATATCAACATATACATATATACACACATACACATACACACATGTACAT
>JAYMFT010214382.1:0-11458 GCA_038088735.1 Panulirus argus
TTTGTGGATATATATATATATATAGTGTCGATATATATATATATATATATATATATATATATATATATATATATATATATATACATATCGGTGTGTATACATAACTACAGTGCCTTGGTATATACATCTTATTAATACATATCAACGCTGACCCGTTCTCCCTCTGTGGACGCGCTCTCTGCGTCCTCTCTCGCACACACACACACGGACCCAAACGTCGAGCAAGGGAACCACTTGAAAACTGGGAGTTGCGACCCAATTGTCTGGATTCATATACCATAGTCCGGTTGCGAGAGAGAGAGAGAGAGAGAAAGAGAGAGAGAGAAAGAGAGAGAGAGGGAGATGAGAGTGGATTCTCGGAAGCCCCAGAGAGATGATGGACTGTTCCGTAATGTCAAAAGCCGCAATTTTCCCCCCAAAATCAGATTCGTACGAGCGAGAAAATGGTGACCAATTAGGGGGTATCTATCGGCTGACGATCATTGTGCTTGATGAATTATAATGCTCTCGTTAAACCAGCCTTCCCGAGTCTCCATTTTGGGCATTGCCGTCGTCTTGCGGAGGGGCGAGGGCCCCTTGCCTGGCGGTCGGAAACTCCGACCGTGTTGGAGGACGAGTCGGCGCCGCATATTGGCCATGAGAGGGCTTGACATCGCCGGTTATTCGGCTTACTGATGGCTCGTATCGGTGCTTAAGCCCCGGGACGGGCGGGAGGAGGAGATGGCATATGAAACAGGGGGGTCGTGGGGGGCGGGGCGGTTGATGAGGCCCTTGGACCTCTGTTAGCCACCGGGAATGGGAGGCACAGGGCGGATAAAAGTTGGAGGCCAGGGAGGAGGAGGAAAAGACACTCGAGATATCCGCAGTTGGGGCAAGCATTGGCGGACGGGCGACTTGGAGAGCGAGGTTTTATACGTCCAGAGAGGAGGAGGAGGAGGAGGAGGAGAGGAGGAGGAGGAGGAGGAGGAGGCCCCGTATGACGGACGTAACCTGGGGTATATGATCTTATCTTAAAGTCATGAGGGGGGCGCTTACGTGAAAGGGGCTCTGGTTTACTACAGGTGGAAAAAGGGACTACACTTGTGTGTGTGTGTGTGTGTGTGTGTGTGTGTATGCTGCCCAGGGAAAGTGGGGGAGGGGTGTGGTGAGTTTTTACGCGGGTTGTTCTATGCGTTCATCTTTCGAAGAACACATCGCTCTGCACGTCTCGGAAATTTCAAAGATGGTTGTTCTCAGTTCACCTCTCCATCTTCTTTCTTCCACGATGGGCAAAATTCAACGCCTCTGGCCCCCTCTTCCAGTGACTCGACTCTCTCTAATATACTTCTTCGTGCGTATTTTGCAAAGGTGTCCTTGTCACTCTCATATCACGAGTGGGTGTTTCTAGTCGTTTCTCAAAGTGGGACTCGTATAGGCAGGTCGATATAGCTTTGTGTTGGCTTGTGGTGTTTGGATATAGCGAAAGGATTTGTGTTGCAAGGCCCATATGCCCGGGTCTTGATTTTCTTTTCTCGCAAGTACACAAGTTTTTCTCTCGATTTCATTGCTGGTTTTTTGCTATCTGTGAATCTTGTTTTATTTGAGGCCACAGTCCTCTTCTTCTCGTGACGTTGATGCAGCTTCGTCGGTGATAGGATACGTGTTTGGCGAATATCAAACATCACGAACCGTAACATCTCTCCGTCACCAGGCTTAGCGTCAGAACATGAAATCTGCTTCAAAATTTCTGTAAAATGCGATCATTTGTTATATGAAAACGAGAATTGTCCTTCACTTGCATTAACTACGTATGCGTTTAACAAGGTTTCCCCGGAGTAGGAGTTTAGCATCTGCCTTTTGGAAGTTATTTAGAAGGAAACAAGCATTTGGTGTATCCAAGCAGCCGTCTGAATAGTTGTAAAAATCAGCGAGAACGATTTTAAGAACGATCGAAAATCATGGAGATGGTGTACTGTTACGAGTTCGTAAATACGCACCCGTAAATCACGTGTGTAAATTGAACCTAAACTGTAAAAAAAATGATATGTAAATTCACAGGACCATACGATAAGTCCAGAGGAACTTAAAGAGAGAGAGAGACACTCTGCTAGGGTTCCCCATCTGTGCCTGCGTCTTTGAATATTAACATGGCGACCGAAAGGGTATTTTAGCAGAGAGCGGATTCTCACATTGTAAGTGTTGACAGTGCTGAACTCCCTGTCGACTACAGCAGCCTTTTATCGTCGACAGGAGCTAAACTCCTTGTCGACTAGCTTGAAAGATGTCGACAGCATCGACCTCCTTGTGGACTACAGCAGCAGCTTAGACCGTCGACAAGGGCGAACTTCTCGTCGACTACGGTAGCCTATATAAGCGTCGACAGTATCGGAAGTCCCTCGACTGTAACCACATACAATAGCATCGACAGCAACGACCTGCTTGGGCTACCTCAACAGTCGATAGCGTCGACAGGAGCCAACATCCTGTCGACTGCAACCATCTGATGAAATGTCATTTATACATTGATTACTCACACCTATCTTGCCCTGTCGGCAGAGCCCTAATTCTCATGACGAATCGGTGCACGAACGACCGTTCTGAATGGTGATTATAGAGACGTAAGTTCAACTGGGTAATACGGCAAGGAAATCATCAGTGAGAAAAGATGTCTTATCGCCAGATTTGCTGCCTAAAAGAAACAAGTTAACTGATGTTCTTCACCTAAATGAACAGATGCGAGAACGAATGAATCGCACAAAGACCGCGGATTTTATTAAAGACCGCGGAATTATTACTGATAGGTAAATAACTGTAAGAATAATTCGTAAATATTTAAAGGAAATCGAAGAATCTCTCTCTCCCCGAGGAGCCGCATAAATCAGTTTACTACCATTCCTCACAACGCGCTGAGCTTCCTGTTCCGAAGAACGCGCCTCAGAACACCGCTAAAAATCCTCGCTCTACGAGCCAGTTCCACGAACACCACATTTCACATCAGTTAATAGGGGAAAAAACACAAAATTAATGATCGGAGTCTTGTCGGGTCGGTTGTTGGCGCCTGGGATCATCCCCGCCATCTTTCCTCGGCCCGCGGGGCACACTACCCCCCCTCTACGGGCGGCCATTTTGTCCCGTCGAGGTATTGATTTACAGCCAGCGTGGTGAGAGAGAGAGAGAGAGAGAGAGGGGCCGCTCGCTCTCCCAGGGTACCGCTCCCCCGTGCCGGGGGAGCGGTTGTCGGGAGGAGGAGGAGGAGGAGGCGGGGAGGTGGGGAAGTGGAGAGTGAGGAAGAGGAAGAGAAAGAGAGATAGATAGATAGATAGATAGATAGATAGAGAGAGAGAGAGAGAGAGAGAGAGAGAGAGAGGTAGATTTAGGAGGTGGCTGATAGACAGGAGGAGAAGTAAAGGAACAAGAAGATGGAACGGGACAAGAGTAGAGGGAGGGAAAGAGGATAGGAAAATAGAAGGATAGGCGAGGAAGGGGATGTACATATGGAAAAGAGAGCAGAAGAATAGGATAGAAGGGGAATGGAACGGAATGCGGTAAGGTGTTGACACCGACGGAAGGGGTTCCAAAGGGTTAGGGATGGAAGAGGAGGTTCAGGAATATGGAAAAGGGAGGTTGGTTCCATTCTGTCCAACGTACTGGAGTTAGTTGGACGTGAGGAGACAGAATGGAAAGACAGGAATTAGATGGGAAAGGTACAAGGAGACAGGAGGTGGACGTTAAGGAAGGCAAGATGGAATGAAAAGTGGGAGGGGAGAGGATGGAAGAGAAAAGGCGTAGGTAAAAGGAAGGGTAGAAATAAACAGCAAAAAGTAAATAAACGTAGGATGAGCTTAGGAGAAAAGAGGGAAGATACGATTCCATTTTCCTGATTGTGATTTGAATGTGACGTTGTGTCGCTATTATCACGGCACAAGATTTGTTGCATGGACAAAAGATTTTGACATTTTGAAGGGAAGTTTAATTTTTTTTGAAGTCTTTGTTATTAAACAGTTGTCCTGTCTCCTGTCACTCGCTACGCGAGGTAGACTAAATCTGTTTTCCTCTACGATATCCGATATTAAGCCATTACGTTAACGTTGTACATTATGATTTCCTCTTCACATTCTTTAACGTTACTTCTGAACGATGCATAGAGCCGTAAGAAGTATATACATACATACATACATACATACATACATACGTGTTTACATATTCAAATCATGTCAGTCTTTACCGTAAGGTAATGTCGTCCTCTTCATCAACACACAACACAGTCGATAGTTCAATGCTTGCAGAAATACATAAGTAACACTCCACTGTATTTGCTTGCCTAAATACTTACGTAACCGCTTTGAATGCTTTCAGAAACACTCGTGTAACACTCCACTCCATACATATGTTTTAGAAATACACATATTAACACCACAGTTTTTTTTTTTTTTTTAAGCTTGCTTCAATACATTTGTAACGGCTGTAAACGCTTGCAGAAATGCACGCGTAACGCTCCCATACACGTGCTTTTGGAAATTTGTGTAACACTTCGCTATGATTGCTTTCAGGAACACATTTGTCACTCCACTATCTATGCATTGCAGGAACCTGAATCTTCCTTTGTGAACGGGAAGGCGACTACCTGGACTCTAGCGCAACTCAGACTGGACTGCCTCTCCTTCAGGAAGTACAGCTTGTTATGTACGTACTCCAAGAGAGCGCAAAAAAAAAAAAAAGAAAAAAAATCTTAACTACACTATATACCAACATAAACAAAAACAAGGATGCAGTCTATTCGGCGCTGATTTTTTTTTTTCTTCTTCTTCTTCTTCTTCTTCTTTTTTTCTGAGCATCAACAACAGATCCAGACGTGGTGAGGGTAGGTCGGGAGGGGTCCGAAACTGCTAAGAGTTGGCCGAGAAGTTTAAAAAAACATTGCCCAAACGATCGGCTCTGCAGTTTGTTACAGTAAAGATAAATGGGGGGGAAAATTTTTTAGGAAGGTAATCCTCCTCTTTTAGGCCATAAAGCCGACGTGCAAAACAATGCAGTTCAGTCATTCGCGCGCGGGGCGGTAAAACGAGCGATGCAAGGTGGAGGTCTGAACCGCTGCATTGCAGTAAAGATTGCAGCAATGCAGGAACGGGGGTGGGGATGGGGTGGGGGGAGTGTCTTTTGCGACCAAAGGCAATGCACCTCTGAAGGGACGAGAGAGAGAGAGAGGGATAGAGAGAGGGAGCGAGGGATGTTATTAAAGAAGCCGAAGAAGAATGAAGGTTCATAACGTAGAGTGCGGGGACCTTAATGCAGGGGACGGACTCTCGAGAAGAGCAACACGTTCGGGGTTTTGGGGGTGTCCCTGGGATGCAGCTGTGGTGAAGCTGTGGTTGTGGTTTTGAGTTGCGGCACACTACGGCTTAAGGAGGTCAAGCGTGAAAAGCGCTGCAGTTATGGTTCGTGTGTGTGTGTGTGTGTGTGTGTGTGTGTTTCCCGACGCTCTCATGTTCATTCATGTATGCTTATTATTCGTATGTGTATGTATTTGCATGTCCTCTTGTGTGTGTATACATGCCATGGATATACACCAGTATACTCACGAGAGGAAACTCTCCTACCACCAGCAGAACCTGACTTTGAGTAGAGACTGAAAACGTTTCGTGGGAGGATTTGTTTTGCATCGCCATAGTCTGGGAGTGTCTGGAAGACACAGGAGGCATAGTCTGGGAGTAACTGGAAGACACAGGAGGCATAGTCTGGGAGTAACTGGAAGACACAGGAGGCATAGTCTGGGAGTAACTGTAAGACACAGGAGGAGTAACAGAGAGGTAAACAGACGGCTGAACACTATACATCTGGTACTTGATACAGAGGAAAACCATCAACGAAGCACATAGGTTCGAATCCCGGTTGTGGCAGTCGGTCCACAGTCAAGTCAGCTGCTCTTTCCCTTCCCCTTATGGGATTGGACGATGAATTGGGTACCTGGCTTTGGCTAGGGTATGTAAATGTAGCGTTAATGAGACGGCCTTGATTAAGGGCGTTCAGTTATGCGTGCCGTCTCGGCTAACACAAAGAAGAATGAAATATGTAGAGGACAGCGCAAGACATGGCATATGAGACAAATAATTGATCGGGGTCTCGTAAAGCAGAAGAAATGACTGCTTGGGAGACGAAGATTACGTTTTCGTAATGAGGGATGGATTTCAAACTTGGCCACAGGAAGATATCTTCGGGAAGGGGTCTTGAAGCGGGTCTCACTCAACGTGAACGGACGATGTAGAAAGACGATTCGGTAATCGGCCTCAGTATTGCGTGAATAACATGTATATCACTTCAGAGATGCATATGCATACTTTAATTGAAGGTATTCCGTGTGTTGTATCTTCAGGAAATGTATTCAGTTATCCATACAGTCACTTGTTCTGATTTATGTCAACAGCACCCGAAGACGAAGGAAGCTAAGTCAAAGGGACGTGTATACGAAACGTGCCGTAACTTGGACACGAATTCCCGAGTTTCGTCAGCACCCATCGGGCTATTCTGATCACGAAAGAACAGTTATCATTAAGAAGTAGCCACACTGTAACAATGAGCAGACGGTTTTATTTAGTAATGTTTTAAACCACATTCTTGTACCCCTCGCCTGCTGAAGTATTTTGTCTTGTGTACGGCAGTGGAGAAAATGCTACATCGCTCTCTGTACCAGTTTATATTAATGCGTCTATTTCTTGTGCAGCTGTGCTTTTTTTTAAGTAGTTTTTTTAGTAAATGTTAGACTTTTCCTCAAGTTTAAAACCTCGTCTAATCAGGAAGGTTTTGGAGAAGTAATTTTGTTTTGCGGTAATAGGTTTACTTTGATTTAATCCGGCTGATAGAATTTTTCTTTTGTATAAACACACACACACACACACACATATTTCATCTGGTTCTTGATGACAAAGTGCGTTGGTGCAGGACAATGAGTTTATAATCACACGCAAGAGTATAGCTAAATGGAAGCTTGCTGTCCATACGTGCATCAGCTTTGAGGATGAGATATGTAAGTGCAAAGAATACTTAAAACAATAAGTACGTTCAGGTCTGCATTGGAATATTATGTGAGGTTTGTTTCAGTAGTGTGTAGTGAGTTTCAGTTTCCATAAGAAGTATACGCTAATAGTGATGTTTTTACCTGTGATTCATTTATGTCAGTTTTTCATGATGTTCTCTTGTTTCAGGTACGTGAAAAAACAGTGTATCATAGGTAGGATTGGAGGTAAGTCCTCTACTGCCAATGGGAGGAAAGGCTCTGGCAGTAGTAGTAGTACCGGCCCCTCCCGCGACCTTTCCCTCTCTCTAAGACCTTTCTCTTTTTCTGTTATTTATACCAACATTCGTTGTCTCTCTAGTAACCTCTCCTCAGTTGAACACCATCTGTTAACTACCTCTTCTAATATCTTACTTCTCACTGAGACACAATAGTCTAATGATGTTCTCACTAGCTCCTTTTTCATATCTAACTATAACCTCCGCTCACGATTCCGGTTCAAAGGTGGTGTTTGTGCTTACTCCAACATAAACACACCTGTTGCACGCCTCAAGGACCTCGAGTCTCCAAACTTTGATGTTATATGGCTCAAAGTCTATCCCCCTACTACCACACTTGTCCTCTGTTTTGCCTGTTGTTCTCCTAATTCTACGAATTTTATATCCTTCTTTGACTACCTAAACTCCTGCCATGAGACTGTGACATCCTCTCGCCCGCGAGACGAGATCCTCTACCTCGGAGACTTTAACGTTCACCATAGGGAATATTTGAATTCCTCCCATACGGATGGTGGAGGGATCGAAGCCCTCACGTTATCCATTCTCAATGATTTAGAGTAAATTATCTCCCACCCGATCCATATACCTGACCGCTATGACCACTCTCCTAATATTCTGGATATGTCTTTCACCTCTAGTCCATCTCGCTGTAAATACAAAATCTCACCCTCAAGTTGTTCATCTGATCACACTTTCGTAAATGTATCTATTCTAACGGAACCTCCCCCCCACCCAGCAGCCCCTTCTAAGCGTAAATACTGGCACCTGAACAAGGCTGACGGGAATAACTTACGTATCTTCTTTTCTGATCCTTGGGGAAATTACTGTCTCTTATGTGGTGACGCTTCTGTCTCCGCCAAACGCATAACAGAGGTTATTCTGGCGGGAATGGAAGCGTTTATCCCCTCTTCCTCCAAGACTGCTTCTTCATCCAACATTTGGTTCAACCGTTCCTGTTCTAAGGCCATTCGGACAAGGGATCAGGCATGTCGGGATTAGAAAATTTCTCCTCCTCTGGCTCCCATTCAGCTTTTATCACTGCCAGTAATCACTACAAACACGTTATCCGTGAGGCGAAGCGTTCCTTAATTCAAAGGCAACTCAAGGGTGGGCCGTTTTGATACCTGCTTATTTCCCTACATATCGAAGCTTTGGAACTCTCTACCTTCTCATGTCTTTCCCAATAACTATGACCTGGCACTTTTCAAAAGACAGGTCTTTCACTTCCTCAAAAAATCATAAATACTTTACCTTGTCTTTTCTTTTTCCATTTCATAATTCTCTCTTTACTTTAATGAAGTCCTGGCCTTGATGTGGACCTTTGTCTGTGGCTAGCCTTAAAAAAAAAAATTCTTTTCTTTCCTCTATCAGTTTCTTAATATTCTGCCTACACATCTTATATTCTTCCCCCCTTCTTTGCTGAACTTTCACTGGTACATTCCTTTTGATTAATCTACCATATGCCATTTTTTCTCATCCGTGCATCTTGCATTTCTTTTATTCTTGCATCTCAAAACCTTTTACCTAACTGCTAATTCTACAGCCTTTAATAGTCTTACTCTAAACAGTTTAAAAACCTCTTTCAAACATGCCTGCATCCCTACATTTAATGCACTTTCATCCAAGCTTTCTGTCACCCTTCTTTCATACTCCTCCTTGCATTCTTTTCATGATTCATCTTCTTATTTCCATAATGCTATATTAATTCTAGCTTGTCATTTTGTATATTGGGATGATTTTTCAGGTGAATATGATGTGAATATAATGTCTCCATTCACACTTCCATGCTTACACACAAAATGCTAATAACACAGCACACAATAATTTCCTCGGCAACCATATTTGAATACTTTTTCCTCTGCAGGTCTGTTATTGTATTCTGACACCATCTTTCCTTTAACTTTTCCACCTTTAATAATTGGGTTTACAAACACCTGAGGGGCTCCAATAAATCCTTCAGTTCTTTTTCTAATATCCATTGTCTTATCTTTTGGCCAGGATGGCAATAATAAGAGCCTGATTTTGCCCATGCCATGTTGGCTAATATAAAAAAATACTCAGTTCTTATGTAAGTTCTCTCTTCTCATACCATCAATGAAACTAACTGATAACCAATATTAATCCATATATGGCCTCCCATTCTAATTGGTCTTACCCTCTTAACATGTCTTTCAACCAAGTGTTCTAACAGTTTCTCAGAATTGTAATTTATAAATCATTATCCAAAATGACAAAGGAATGAGCTTAAATGTCTTCATTCTACCATTGTAACAAGCCATTCTCTGATATTCAGTGAAGCTCTTTCACCTAATACAGGCATTCCAGTTCTTTTGACACATCAGTAATTCAGTTTCACAAAATATAAGATCAAGCAAATACTGTACTTATAGGATATTGAAACAAACTTACAAAATTGTTTGGCAAATGCTCTGAGAGTTGTATGATGTCACATATCAAAATGAACTGAACTGATACACCAATCAAGCACACTGCAGAGCCACATAAGTTTTTGGTAATGACATGACAGTCCCTGATGTAATATTAACCTTTTTGAACATTTTATGGTAAGTAATGCAGAGATAACTTTGTATACTAAATGGATTAAAGTTGTCTCCTGAAGCTACTGTGTCAGAGAGCTACCTATCTGTTGTATGGTGTACCCATTCTTGCACTACAGTAAAGAACATCATGGCAGAACTAACCACTGATTCTGGTCTGTTAGGTCTAAGTACCAATGACCATGCTATAGTAGCCACATTCAACATCTGGGTCTGGGTCACTATGCACCAAAACAGTGTGAGGGCCAGTGATCCACTATGCCCCAAAACAGTGTGAGGGCCAGTGTTCCACAACGCCTCTTGTGAACTTCAGTAAGGCCTTGCCATGCAAGAAATTATTTGTAATTCCTGTACCACAAAAATTTGGCTTATGTTATATATATCTGTTCATTATTATTTTACTTTTAAAGAATCTACTAGCATATATCAGTAAATGTAATACTGTAATTTCATACTTGCCTTACACACTTTTAAAACTCCAAGGGAAAACTGTTGACCTATTAATCTTTTCATTATTCACCAGCTAGTGAAGAAAGTGCATAGGAGGCTCTGTGTTAAACTTGCACAGTAACAAGTTATTGTGTGTATGTGCTAAGTAACTATGCCATGTTTATTTGTACAGTATACATATATTGGTAAGACTGTGTAAATATAAATATACAGGTAAATATTAAGTGTTCTGATATACAGAGTATGCAAGTACAAAGAAAATGCTAATTTTGGTGCACAATTTTGCTTCACACATTTTCCAAGATACAAAAATAATTAAGGCCTTTCATGCAAACAAAATGTATTTGAGCAAATGCTGTCAATTGTGGTCTCAACAATTATACTGTCAGAAAAAATGAGATTAATCCTTGTTTGAAACACCCCTAGAACCCAATACTATGAAAAATCAAAACCCTGATGTACCTTATTTACTAAAGAGTATTTCTGTGCTTTCTTATTGTCTCAACATAAAATTTAGGGACAGCTCTGAAGGTACTGACAATACCAGTTTTTAGTCACTCTCGGAAGAAAATAAAAATTAACTAGAAATGCCAACATGCACAAGTGAAAGCAATATGTCTCCCTCCACACTATCACTTACCATGATGTTCTCTACAGGAGAAGACAGCAACAAAGTTATCTTTATGACACTGTTGATAAACCTAAGCTCATTTAAAAAGCCTTCCATCTGACTTTTAAGGGTCAAAACAAAGTTTATTTGCACTAAACCCTTATAGGTCAGGTCAAAGGCCATCTTTACTAACTCCATCTCCCTTCACTAAAACACCATTTTCATTAAACCCCTACAGGTCAAATCAAAGACCACCTTCATTACGAGCTTGTCTGTACTACACTTTATACCCTCAACACTACCAGCCTTTGCTCTGAGGCCCATGGACCAAGTCAAAGACCAGAGGTGGCATGGGGGTGATGTTTTAGACACAACTGTTTCAGGTCAACTCAAGTGCATATTCATTATACCAGGGTCTGACCTCAACAGTTTGTGAGCTAGGGTCAAGTCCAAAGTCATCATCACTGCACCCAACAACACCATTGGCCTTTGACCTGACTCATACAGATCAGATCGAAGGCCTAGCCTTATTTAGGACTTTTGTTCATGACTGGGGGGGGGGGGTCTTCCAGCC
>JAYMFT010214393.1:0-11495 GCA_038088735.1 Panulirus argus
ATATATATATATATATATATATATATATATATATATATATATAGGGGATTCGGAAATTCATCCCACGGCTATCTTCAGTGGCCGACGGAGGTGAGCGCCAGGAGCGGTGATCGCGGGGTATCGACCAACCCGAGTATTAAAGGGAATCACAGACCAGATCAAACATGTAGGAGCAGAGTACTCGCGCTCTGGACGGCGCGGTGGGAGGGAATGGGCGGGCGGGCAGCACAGCCAACCTCACCTCCCCACCAGCCTACCCCCTGTCCCCTTGGGGCAATACCAACGTATTTTCATTCACGGAAAGACGGCTGAGCCGGGCACCTCAATAAACGTCTCTCTCTTTAGTAATGTTGAGGCCAGACCATCTCGCATGGACCTTGGGTCTGTGTGGTCTGTGTAACTGTCTGTCCGTCTCTCTCTATGATCCTTGAACCCAACGGCACGACTCTCGGAGGTCCGATGACCTATCCTCCTCTTGACACGACCCACTGAAGGTTAAAGGTCAAAAGTCAAGCCATGTCAATGGGCAAAGGTGGCAGCGTCGTGCTCAAAGGGTTAATTGTTATCTTCCAGTTGATGAGCTGGAGTGGGGGGGGGGGGCGCCACGGCGCGGCGTCGGCTGTGTTAATTAGCCATGTTTTTTTTTTCTTCTATTAGTCCCGCGCGGCAACCAACACAAACTTTGTTACCACACAACTTACTGTGGCGGGCCCAACTTTACAAGTGCTTAATCAAGTAACTTGGAAAAATATGTACACTCGTATCTCTCTCCCTCTCTTTCATTAAGCAAAGTCTCGTCTTTAGCACTTGTAAATAGGTAGACACTCCCTCATGGCAATATCTTCGTAGGTAGGTAGGAAGGAAAGTAGGTCGGTAGGTAGGTAAGAAGGGAGGTAAGTAGGCAGGTAGGTCGGTGGGCAGGGACTCTCACACTCACAGCAAAATCTCTTTGTAGGTAAGGGTAGGCAGGTAGGGACTCCTGTCTCAGGGGAACAATCTCCGTCTCCATGTACTCGTACGGAGGAAGATACTCTCAGGGAGCAATTTTCCTTCGTAGGTACTCGTAAATACGCAGGTATTCTCTCTCTCTCTCTCTCTCTCTCTCTCTTTCCAAGCACTAAGCAACAGGCCTCAAGGCGCGCCGCCGGACCTCCTGACACGAACCATCACCTGCTGACTCGTGTCGGACAAAGTCTCCCCACACCTTTCCCCCACTAACACTGACAACAAACATGGTCTCTCCGCCTCTCTGAGTTCCTACACTCTTTTCCAACACTCTACGTATCTTCCTCTCTTTCCCCTGCGTCAGATACATGTAAAAATCCACGCTCTCCATCCCCACCATTTCCCATCACTTTACCAAAAATCACTCGAGGCACCTCGCCCCTCCTCCTCCTCCTACTCCTCCTCCTCCGCCTCTGTGAAACCATTCACTTCAATCACCCTGATTCCATTCACCAGTACCACACCATCCAACCCTTTCCCTCCCTCCCTGGCTGACTGACCCTCCCTCTCCCCCTCCAATCCCTACCAACCCTCTCTCACCCTTTATAATCCCCCCCATTCACCCGTACCTTGGTGAGGTCTGGACCACATCCCTCCCACGAGTGTGGAACCAGCGTCAGGGGTTCCGTCCGTCCAGAGAGACCTCACGCGGGCACTACTGCGCCAGTAGAAAGACCCATGCCTTACCCTCGGGCACCACGCCTGGAGACTGTGGGTGACGTCAGGGAGCAAGTGTGTCTGGTGGGCCACGAGGGGGCACGGTTCAGGGTCCTCCAGCTTGTGTGGGTGTGTGTGTGTAAAAACCATCCACCAATCAATGATGCAGGTCAAAAAGACTCCCCTTCCCTCACCACGACCTCAGAGCCAGGCCACCACTAGACTCGCCAAACTCCCCGAGTCCGGAGGAGGGAGGAAGTCGGTGCTTTGCTGACGGTGGCACCTGGACGTTTCCCGTTCCTTTGGTAACTTCAAGAAGGTGACGCGTCTCCCTACAGTCCGCACTGGAAGTGCCCTCACACCGTCTCGGGCGCTCAATCCAGTGAAAAAATGTGGTCCTCACTAAGACCCAGACTCGGAGGAGATGAGGCGAATCTTTGGTAGACTTAAGTCCGTAGCACCTGACGGGCCCCTTACCGTCAAGTTATGATGTTGTTAACACTTAACAGACACACGCGAAAACACCTACTGCAGCCACTGTTACTACTACTACTACCACTACTACTATTCGTACTATTACTACTACTACAACGCTGCTGCTGCTGCAGGTGTATCCCGGCAGCCTGGGGGGGTGACGTCAGAGGGATGAGGGGCGCACACGCGCCTGCCGCTCCAAACACAGTCCGAAAATCTTGTTATACCTTAATTAACTACCAAATCAATTATCACCCCCAGGCTATACAAGAGCGGGGGAGGGGGAGGGGGAGAGGGAGAGAGAGAGAGGGAGAGGGCAAGGGAGGGAGAGGGAGATTGGTGGGGGTGGCGGTACCAGCAGAGGGGAGCCTCCTGCCCCACTCGCCCCTTTGCCTTTTAAATATATTACTGCTTGTTAAGTTTACATCATCTACCCTCTCCCTCTCCTCTCTTCCTTCTCTCCCCTCTCTTCTCCCCTTCTCTTTTACATGGCGTGTGGCAGGTGTGAGGCACGAGTCCGCCATCACCACAGCCACAGGCCGGCTGGGCCCGGGCCCACAACACCACACACTGTGGCTAACATACACACACACACACAACCAAAGCCAACCGACTCTATCAACATTCACCGAACGAGGTAATTCACAACACTTGCGCCAGTTAACTACATAATCATCCACTAATCAGGAGCATACATCTCCCTTGACGTCGTGTTCTCATCTCACGTCAGAGGGCAGAGTGCAGTTTCAGGCCCACACAGACTGTTCCACCGGGGGAAGGAGTGAGGTTACGGTGGCCTGTGGTGTGGCGCGCTCGAGGGAGACCCACTCAACGACCAACTGCAGCAGCAGACTGGTAGCCCCCCGCAACCCCCAGCCCCTCACACGCCACTACAATAACGACAACCACCACTCCATTCAACCAATACGTCAACTCACTCAGCTTCCCACCCGAGGAGGAGAAAATGAATAACTGACACGGTAGAATGAATGGTATATGGCACCAGGACAACAACCGACTACCATGGCTCCATAACACCCCAACACAAGAACAATCTTCCTCCCTCCCTCATCCGAGAACCCTGCAGCCGGAGGGGGGAGGGCGCGGCCACAATGCTCCCCAGCATTTAGCAGTCGCAATGCACATTAATAATTGTCCTATTGATTAGTGGCGAAGGTCGGCGTTCCCAGGGAACAACAACCTGCAGGGGTGGTGGTTACTGTCACTAGATGGGGAGGTAGGGCCTGGTGAACCAGCATCGACACACACACACACACCGGGAAAGCGAGCAACAAACCGAATAAACAGAAATGAAACGGAGGGGAGATATGAGAAGGGACAAAGGAGGAGGAGGAGGAGGAAGAATTGATAATGGACGGAAGAAGAAGATTAGAAGCAACCGTACTTTTAAGAAGAGCGGGGATGACTGGGGAAAGGGAACATAATACAGGGGTTGAGGTAGGGGAGGTGGTAGGCGTCCTGGGGAGGGCGGAGGAGGAGGAGGCCAACCGGAATGAGAAGGGGGCAATAAAGGGTTATCCAGGCTGATCAAAATGGACACCAGGCAACAGCAGGCTAATGGCGACACACAATATGAGGTGCAGCGATTAACGAAGACGCTCCTATTAAGTTGGTGACGTGATGAGGGATTGGTGTGTGTGTGTGTGTGTGTGTGTGTGTGTGCGTGTGTAGGGCTTGCTGTCTCACTGGTGTCAGTGCACGACATACACTGCCACCGCGGGCTTTCTACAAGGGACCAGCCCTACTGTGGTTCAAGGGCAGGCCGCCTGTGACGGCTGGGCTTGTGTGTCGTTCTCCTCCTTCCAACCGCCGCCGCATCGGACTGTGTGGTGCGACAAACGCACAGACGGACGGACGGATTTTTGGACGAGCGAGGATGTGGAACGCCAGATGACGAGACAGATGGACGTGGGAAAGGATGAGTGCGTGAATAGACAGGTTTGTGGACAGACGGGCGTGAATGGTAACGGAGGTCAGCACTGTGGACGGATGGACGGACGTGTGAGGATACGGACGTACAGACGTACGGACGTGTGTGTTAAGTGGAAAAATATGCAAGTCAACTGCCCGGACATTGAGGGGCGTAGGAACGTATGGACGCGAGGAAGGATACTAGAATGAATGGATGTGAAAACACGAGGTCGTGTTGACGAACAAAATGCGCCAGGCTGACGGAGCTGTGGACGGACGGATAGGAGGATACGCGGAGGGACGGTCGGGATAGCAGCCTCCGGCGGGGAGTGAAGGACCCAGGAACAACCTCGCCAAGGGTGGCGCTCCGTCTAGCGTCGAAGGTGTACAATATCTGGGGTCAAGAGGTGGACGATGTTTGTGGCCACAGGTGGAGGGCGTCTGGGGTCACAGGTGGAAGACGTCTGGGAGGCCACAAGTGGGCAGCGTATGGGGTCAGAGGCGGAGGCCGTCTGGGGTGAGGGCATGCGAGGTGAGGGAGAAGACAACAACGGCTGACCGGCAAACACCGGAGACAAAATGAGACCTGTGATGCCGCGAGCCTTGCCGTCGGCGTCCCACTCGCTGCAGCAACACTCACACTTTCACAGTTGGTTCAGTGCGGACACTGCTCCTACAACAGACACGCTCCTATCACCTCACCTCTCCACTAACAACCATATTCACTCTCCTACCACCTTACCTCTCCACCATCAACCAAATTCACTCTCCTACCACCTCACCTCTCAATTAACAACCAAAGCCACTCTCCAACCACCTCACCTCTCCACCAGCAACCACAGCCACTCTCCTACCACCTCACCTCTTAAACCGAATAACCACAACAGCCACGCTCCTACCACCTCACCTCTCCGCTATCACTACTTCGCCGGGAGTCTGACACACAGGGGATCACCAAGCACCACTACCGTGTCCATCCTCAGAATCACGAGTGGTTCTTCACCTAGCAATCCATCACTGTCGAGACGACGGCCCCATGTGTATTTTTACGTCAAAATCTAATTATGTTTCGACATTCGAGCGCTTCTCTCTCTTTCTCTTGGACACGCAGAACACTCAATCCTGTGTACTGATACATATCCTCCAGGGGTATAGCCTAGTGTAGTAGGGGCATATTTCATCAGTCAATGCACCCCTTCACCTGAATCTTACCCAGCAACACTCGCTCCTGACTCGACATACCCTCCAAAGTTAAGATGGACGACCTGGCGTGCCCTGTGAGCACCTCACACACACACACACACACACACACATTCCTCGAGCATATCAATCTTCAACGCTGTCGCCTGTTATTGTCACCAGCGTAACTCCGTCTAAAATTTGTCTTCATATACCCTCGGCTATGTACAGCGTTGGTGGTGTATGTGCGCTACACTAACTCTCTCGCTGGACCCACCACACGACTTGTACGACCACACGACTTGTACGTATGTGTGTTCATGATGGACGCACCTGCTGTGTCCACGGTCGCTATACATCTAGTCACAGTACGTACATGCAACCCTTCTCTTTTTTTAATTAAGAACAATTAACAGAAAGAGAAACTCTAGGGAAGGGGGGTGAGTGAGAGAGAGAGGCCGCGGGAGAGGAGGTAGGCGCGTCCTGAAGGGGGAAGGACTCGCCACACGGAAAAAAAATAACCAAGTGTACGCAATTGTGAAATGGCGTATACGGAATGGGCCGGGGGAGGAGGAGGAGGAGGAGGGGATATGGGGGAAGAAGGGTGAAGGAGGGGTGGGGTTGTGGGGGCACACCCTCGCTGGAGGGTCAGGGAGAGGGGTGTAGTTTGATGATCCGAGAGGAGGGAGGGGGGGGGGGGGGGAACACTTGGCACAGACCCCTTCAAGAGACGTCACGTCAAACGAAAGGGGAGTGCACACCTGACCCAACACGCCTCTGGAGGGGATCTCTAGGGGGAGGTTTTAAGACGGCGCAGGTATGGGGAAGGGCACGGGGTAGTAAGGAGGAGTCTCAACGAAGGGAACGGAAGAGTACCCCGCGAAGGGGAGAGGGGTGGAACGTGTGCCAGGGGACACCGGGCTCACGGAACACCTGGCTAAATATTTCGCACCGCATCTTTAAGGCGGAGAAATAAGCTCGCGGTATCTATTATGATGAGAGCTGGCGGTTGGGGAGACAAAGAAAGCGTGGGAGGGAGGGAGGGAGGGCAGTGGGGAGCAAAGCGGCCGGCCTCCGGCCGCCCGTAGCGACGGCCTCCCGTCCTGCCTACTGGGCTGTGGAGGGGCCTACTCCTGATGCTCTCACTGCGGCGCACTGCTCCATGTGAGAGAGAGAGGGGGAGAGAGAGAGAGAGAGAGAGAGAGAGAGAGAGAGAGAGAGAGTGTCAGTCGGTATGCAACACGAGACGTAGGTGGTCGGGCCAGAGGGGGGAGGGACAATATAGGTGATCCCGTTAATTGGGAATGTCGCCGTCCGGAAATTGAAGAACGACTCTTTAATAGTGCTGAAGGGGGGCGGCGAGGGCGGGGGGAGGAGCAGCGGAGCAGCAGCAGCGCCCCTCCTACACCTACTCCCGTCCATACCCCCCCCCCCCCAAAGTCTACCCACGTCATTAACTGCTACATCAAAAATTACCCAGGAATGCTAACCAACGACATTATCTCGTGAGGTACTGTCATACCCTTCAGAAATACGAGTGTGGCTCTTAACAACATTTCAGTCTACCTCCTTGACTTGAGGCAGGTACGTACAAAAGTCCGAGGCCTCCACAGCAACTCGCATCTAAGGCTACAAAGTCAGTGAGGCACCCGTCCCATGTTACAGTACGTCCGGTTCAGTCGTGGCTGAGGAGGAAGAACCTGTAGAGAAACTGTGGGTTTCAGGTTCCGTTACAGTGGACCGAGATGTTCAAATCTTCGTGTAAAGAAAAGGCGGACGCGTTCGTTAAACAGTGCTGACGTCCACTGACCCAACACCCGTACACCTACAGCCATTTACAAAGCTGAAGAACGCAGAATCTTGCCTCATCATAGCTGGATGGCAGTCTAAATGTAATCCTTTTCTTGTAAGAGATCTGGACGAAGCTTTAGAACCTCACCGGACGTACAGTACAGATGAAGAGCTGCAGCAAAAGGGGAATCTTGAAAACGCTGTGTGCCAGACAGATTCCTTCCCACCCACCTCATTACCAAGATGAATTCGATAAGAAGCCTAAACTTCATTTTCATAAATAATGTAGACTTAATAATAACTTTTTTTTTAACAGAGATTTAAAATGTCTACTGAGTACATATATCTATGGGTCGTGGAGTACCAACACTTCACCATGCGTTACAACGGCAGGAAATCCAACAGTTTCGACAACATTTAGGCGTCTGGTTGATGAGAGACCAAAGACACCGTCTGGAGACGCTGACCACGAAGGGAGCCACTGCCCAGACGCACCTGACACCGAGCCCATGGGGGAGATGTGTGCTGTAGATTCTACACCCACACAAGAAGCTCAGATGTTCTCTCTACGGGAGCACGAGAGACGAGTCAGAGGCTCCTACGAGTGCCCTCATTTCTTACCGAAGGAAAAGAAACGATTCAAAAGATGTGGAGGGAACTGACTGCTATCTTAGACCCCCGAGTGAACATCAACAATAAATAGGAAACAAGAGTCATACGCAAATTCGAATTCATTATACCATCAACATGAGACGCTACATTTTTGCACAGTCACCTAATAACTTATGCAAAAAAAAGCAACCTTCCAATTATCTTTTCTTTTTTTTCAGTTCTAAAACCCAGACGTATTATCATCAATTTTTTGTCTCCACAGTTCTCGTATCCGGACGCATTTGGGGCTGTACTAATTGTAATTGATTTGATCCAAAGTTCCATAACCCAAACGTACTGGGAATCTTACGTTAATATCTTTTTTTTCACAATTCTCAAACCCCGGACGACATGAGAAGCACCGTGAGAGGAACATGTTTGCCACTGAGTGTTGGCCGTGGGCTGTGCACCAGCAGTAAGTCCTGGGGGCGCTACACACACACACACACACACACACACACACACACACCGGCTGGACAGCTCGGGTGTCCATTACCTCTCGCCTGGCTGGTTCTGGGTCGGGATTTTCCTGTTTCTTCAAACGGATGTGAATCTTTCACGTGCACCTCCCTCCCAGGGGTGTAAGGTAGAGCCACGTTCTTCCTCCTAGACCGCTGGGTGTACTACACTTGAGTTTAGGACAGGGCGTACGAGTTAGTGGGGTGTGTGTGTGTGTGTGTGCTTTACCCTGTGTACATACAGCCGGCCTACACGCTTACTCCTGCTGGAGGACCTCCCTCCTGGCACTACTGAGGGGGTGATGACCAACCACCTCCCCCGACCCCACCCAGCGAGGGGCGGTGGGCGGAGGGGTATGACGTCAAAGGCGGCCGGTCCGCCGCCCTTAACTTCATTATAATGTTCGAGCAGCGGCAGCAGAAGTACAGGCAGCAGCTGCTGCCGCGGCGGGGTAGGGCGTCGTTCCATGCTCACTCACACAGGCAGGTTGAACACTTGAGTCACGTTCCCTCCGCTTGTGACTTGCTCCCTCTTCCTCCTCCTCCTCCTCCACCATATGGAGGCCTGCCACACACCTACACTGTGGAAGGGAGCACCGTAGACCACTCCCGCCACCACAACTACACACGATTCCCCGTCCGGAAAAACATTTCCCCCATTCAGCATTTCCGACATGTGCCACTTCAGCCCAACATGACTTACGAGATACCAGTCACGAAGTGTCCCAGTTCCTTGCCATCCTCACCACACTGCTACCCACCCACTTACGGCCAACCGCCCATCCACATCCACCTAACCACCACCCTCTACCAGTCAACCAACACACCTGAACACAGCCAGTGACTCCCACCACACTGTAAGGTTATAACGTACCTCATTCTATTACGAACCTAACACAAAGATCTTGGGTCACCCTCTGTGGCTCCGCTCTCTCCCTCATGTCTAACTCCCTTCCTTCATCTCATGGCTCCTTTCCTCCTCTCCTATCATCTCCCTGTTGGCTCTCCCCACCCACCACCCCTCCCTCTTACTCAGTTCCTTCCCTCCCTCTCCTCCACCAGGTTCCTTCCCTCGTGCCAAATACCGCACACCCACTCTTGTGAGACTACGTTAGCGGGAACTGGGGCAGCGTGTTGGAGTCGCAAGGTACAGAGAAAGGAGCCAAGTGAGGAGTTTTCCTGCTAAGGCTCAGTCATCTTATCTGGATCCCTACCTCGCTAACGCGGGAAATGGCGAAATAGGAAGTTGTAAACTCCTCTCTACGTGAATACGGAAAAAAACAAAAGAGGAAAGATGAAATAGAAGCTGAAGCCCAGAATTACTATTCACAATGGACAGTAAGCCCTCTCTGTACAGACATTAACCCAAGCCTGTTGTGTGGCGACCTCTGAAACCTTTATGATAGGGGGTTTGGTTGACAATCCCCCGGGAGCGCGTGTGGGAGCCGTGGCCGATCCTCTATTGTCTGCATATGCGGTGCTGGTGGAAGCAACTCGCACGTGCGTTTAGGCGGCCTTTTGCTCATCAGTTTAGTTTCATATTCATATAATTCTGTTGGCCACGAGGCACAGTAAATAGAGAGATTCGGCTTGAGAGACTGTGTTTAGCTTTGACCTATAGAGATAAGTCGTGTTCGGTTCAGTTCATCCACTTGAGCACGACGGTGCGACCTTTTTTAAACACGACTTGGCGACCTTTCTCAAGTCTTGTACCGTCGTGCTAAAGTGTCGTACCGTTATCCTCGAGCGCCCAAGTCACTGAAGAATGCATTGAACACATTCACGAGTTACCGCGGTTAAGTGAATGACGGAGACCATCTACTTCCCTAATCACTTTACAGTACATCACAGGGGAAAGTTACTGATACTCACGTCGGTAATTAACACGAGTTAATCAAAACAGTGAAGTCATTAAGGAATAAGTACCGCAAAGCGGGAAAACATGTGGTCAAAGACGACATTTAATCGACCGAGTTGTCGTTCTAATACAATCAACTACTTTTAAATACAGTTAATCAAATTATTGACTGTCTTAACTGTATCTGTGGTTAACTATGTTTGAAGGAAACATATGTAAATCAATCTCACAGAAGCTCTGGGTGGAGGAAGGCTGCGTCCATCTCTCTGTCCCAGCAGGTCCTTCGTAAGGAAAGCTTACCATATCAGGAAGATCTAGAATATTAATTTCCTATACTGTGCGAAGCCTAATGGCATTACCACATACATTTAACATCACAAAAGTTATACGTTCTTACGTAATCTGAGTATTTACATCAAACAAAATCACAGTAAACGGGAGAACTTACACAGGAAGTAATCGTAAACTCTTATCAGGATGGAATGGTTCGTGTATAACAGCAGATCAACTGAATCATCTGTTGCCTGGTTCGAATAAGGAATGACCATCTGTTGCCTAGAGCGAAGAAATGGTCTTCAAATCTGGCCTGAGGTCAGTGTGAGTGTGAAGGTCAACACTATAAACCACACACCTCTACCGTCCTTCCCACCCAGTCTAAGTTACGTGCACAGTTGTTTACCGTTGAGGTTTCGCACTCCACACTGACACAGATCAAGACACTGACCAATAGCACACACGGTAAGTCCACGTCAAGTGCCAACACGACCCAAACTCGCGATAAGAGCGGTTCTAACACGCAGGTTCCTCGTTAGCCTAGCCAGCGAGGGGTCCTGTGGTCGGCCATATATGGCCTCAATGCTTATCGGAGGCCTTCAATGATATCAGTTTTCCTACCTCTTACAAGTAGTCGTTAAGATTAGCAATGTAGGGATGGCCCCCCCTTTTAAGGGGTCTGGTCCAAGGTCACGCAAGTATACCCAAGGGTCGTAACGTCGCGCTTAAAGGGGTTTAAATATAATCCCAGTGTCGGGTCCGTTCCAGAGCCTCGAGTCAACAGCGTCGACTGTTTTGCTTTTCGGTACGAGTGGAGCGCCAGACCCCGCTCGTTCTCCACGCACGTTTTCTGTTGCTGTGGTCACGGCCGCCCGCGTCCCCCCAGCCGCAGGGAACGCTACCCATCCCACACCCCCCACACTCCACCAGCTGCTAGGGACGCTAGCCATCCCACCACACCCCACACTCCAGCTGCTGGGGACACTAGGCAGCCCACATCCACACTAACACACAGTCTGATGGCTCGCAATAAATACCATTTGTTTTCCTGAAGTGTGATCCTTTCCGTATTGGGTAAGAATCACTGTTTATTTCAGTTCGGATCTTATGAATGATGATAATCTTATCTCCTATTCATATATAAATTAACTCATGAATCAGTTTATATAAATACGTGTTTAAATATGTCCGTTTATATATATATATATATATATATA
>JAYMFT010214393.1:11505-25312 GCA_038088735.1 Panulirus argus
TTATTGTCTATCAATGGAGATGTTCTGTCTATTGCAGGAACTGGTCCTCTTGCAACTCGTCTCTAACCAGCTGATCCAAATGCTGAACCAGACATTCTTGACTGAAAGAGCATCCAGCTCCTTATGAGACTTACCACCTTCACTCGGTCAACAGCTACGCGAATGATGAGGGTGAACGTTTTGTTCTCCTGAACTCACTGTCCTCTTTTTTACGTGGAGGAAGTTCTTTCTACGTCTGTCTCTCCCTGGGAGACGATGCGTCCCTTTTGGCTGATGACACAACAGCCTTGCCTGCTCCCGTGCACCGCCTCTGCAGGGATGAATAAGCTGCGCCTCGACCAGGTCGCGAGAGTCGGCATTTCCCTGACTACCTAGACCAAAGGATGTAACAACTGCACCTAATCCCCATGAGCAAGTCGATGCGACCCTTAAGTAAGAACGAAGGCACAACCCTTGAACACCACGGTACGGCCTTTGGGTAGGTATGAGGGCCCGGCCTTTGACTTTAGCCCACCCCACAAAAAAAAAAAATGGAGTCGAGAGCTAGGCTATCACATACCCCAAGGGTCGTGCTCCTGGGTCGTCCTACCGTCGTGCATTGAGGCGTCATACACGAATACGCCCCTCACTCCTCCTTTCACCCCCCCTCCTCATCATTCCTGTCCCAATGTACCCTACATCCGCCTCAATACACTACCCCAACACCTCAGTAAATATCAGGGGGTGGAGGGGCGAGCCTAGCAATTAAGTGGCGTGGTAGGAGACATGATGGATGTCCGCATCCCATCAGGCAGGCTTGTAACAACTTCGTCGTCCCCCCCCCCACTCCCCTACCCTAAAGGTCCTTCTGCACTTAATTCATCGACCAGAGCCCCGTAGGCATGGCAACAAGCAGGCCAACAAACTCATAAAACAACTGACAATCGCCTATGGAACCATCAGCAAACGCCGTTGCGCGAATGTAAACTCGATACTCTTAAAACATTAAGTGAGTACGGTCACTTAATACTTACAAAACGTACGGCTGAACTCGATATAAACGATCAAACGCTTTTAAGAGTGAAGAAGAGGGTGATAAACGAGGCTGCCTGCATACCAGGGCTGCGATGTTCGTCTGGGCGTCTATAGTGCGCGGCCCCGCCTGGCCCGGCCCGCCTCCCTCCCCTATTGTCCACACACGCGGCATCCCCACCTGTCAATACTCACTACGATTTATGGTTGCCGAGCTTTTGCCGGCGACACTGACTGTAATGTGCCCGGAAATTTCCCCCTTGACACCTGCAGCGTGACGGCGTAGACTGGCAACTTTTGTTACGAAATAACAGGATAGGATGAAACAGCGGAACATCGCATAATGGAAACGAATACTCGGACTATATATAGGAAAGGTCACCCTTGGAGTATGCAGCCATACGAATAGAGATAAAAAGCTCAAGTTATTTTTAATATATCCTATCAAATACGTACACCTGAGGATAGTAAGGTAAACACAACAAAAGGCCGCATCGTCTACCATTCTACAATGACCAAGAGACAGGCTTAGAACACCTCCTGCCACAGGTCCCGGCTGGCTAGCCAAGGTACCGTGAGGCAGAGGCCGCTGTCGGGGAGGCACCATAAGAACATAGTGGTGTGGCGGGAGGACACAGGTCTGGCGGGAGGACACCAACACACGAGTAGGACGAACAGAGAAAGAGCATCAGACACCAGTCATAGGGATTAAAATTACCCCTAAAACGTTACGCTGTCTCGCTGGTAAATATTCGTCGGCCCGTCACAGTATCCCTCTGCCCCGCGCCAGCCATATGGATACCTGCCCCCGCCCTCCACCTATTGTTCTGCCCACGCCCTCACCGGCGCCCAGGCCGGTCGGCAGCAGACCAATACCCAGAGACTTCCACCGGCACCAAGCCGTACAACAACGGTGCCGCCCTCCCACTGGAGACGTAGACTCGTTCATGCTCTCGCCCCTCACTTCCCCTACCGTAAACTGAGGGTCAGAACTCACAGTCACTCATACCGCGTCTCGCACCCACACCCTCACGCTGACGGCACCCCGTCGCTACCACGCCAGCAACCACGCCTACACACTTTCTCCACACCCATAAGTCGCCGCTCTGCATTAGAACGAAGCCTACTGTCACGCCCACACCTTGGGAGCCACGAGCAACACCACACCCACAGTGATGGAGATACGAGCCAGCCAGTACCAGGGGCTGCTCTCGTCCCCAGCACCAAATACACCGCCAGACACCATCGCTACCATGGCCTGGTAGTCTGGCCTCAGGCCTCCATATACTCCTACGGCCCTAATGTGACACCTCACAGTGCTTTCACACACACACACACACACACACACACATAAATGCTAGAACTCATAGAACACCCGTTGACTATAATAGTCTCTGACGACTTCATGGGTGTATGCACTGAGCCTAGTAACACTGCAGGGTAGTGTGCTTCCGGTGTGGCACCCCCTTCAGATGGGCGTCTGATTGAGGAGGTGGCTGGGCTAGCGGCAACACCTACCGGAATGCAAGAGCAGCTGGCCAGCCACACGACCAACCTGTGGGGTACTTAGCTTGGCCCCCCAAACACCAGCCACAGTAACATAGAACACTATACCCACCATACACTCCATGTCTTCGCGAATACGACAGGACAAAACACCTACAAACTTGCACTTGGGTCTGTGGCCAGCGGTCAGAAACAACGTACCGATAACTGTGAACACAGTAACAAATTTCCTGATCCCAGACAGAACTCTAAAAGCAAAGACCAGGACCTCTGGTTCGTGATGAGAAACACAATCCCAGGCTCGAGGGGGTGTGAGGGGAAGGAGACGCGCCAACAAAAATATATCATTTCGACGAAAAAAAAAAAAAAAAAAAAAAGTGTAGCGAATGAACAGAGCACTGCAACCCGTCCCGTGGGCTGTGGCACGAGAGGATACAGAGCGCACAACAGACCCAGGCAGTCTGTGCCACAAACACCGAATTATGTAATAAGTAACGAGACGAATGGGCTACTGATAGCGAGATAAAGTTAGGATGCTTCTCAGCCATACGGGACAAACCATCACTATGAATGAGATATTCAAAGTCTCTCTCAAATCTACCGACCTTACAAGTTATGAAGAGACGGTACTGCAAGATGTGAGGTGGGGAAATCATGATGGTAAATTGTACATCTTGTCTGCTCAGCGTTAAACAAGATGGGTAAACTCCCATGACTGTCTACTTCCCGGCATGAGACGGGCATTAACATCATTCTTTTTTATTTTTTGTCTCGTTTTTTTTGCTGCTCACAACGGCTAATTTATTCTGGTAGCCTGACTCATACTGTGAACGGTAGCGCAAAAGGATTACAGGGGTCACAAAGGGTCTTAGTCAGACCCCAGTGGGGTAGATAATAACACCAGATGTTACACAGTGGGTTCGTTACATACCGCTAAGCCCACAGTCTCTCCACACAGTAACATACTGTACTTACTTGATGCAAACAGAGTGGACAGTCACAGAATCTTAACAACCCGCCACTACAGTAAGGTGCCATGCAAACTCTTACTTTGCTTATTTTTATATGAACAGGACTGCATGGGCAACAGGAACCTAAATCAAGGCCCCGTCTCATTTTATCGACCAACCCCTTAGGGATGGATGAATAGCCGGGTTGACTGTGGACCGACTACCGCAACCGGGATTCGAACCTATGCGCTCGATCCTGAGCGGCCCGTGAATGCGTCACACTCAAAGAAACGCTAGCCGCTACGCCAATGTCTCTGGAAGGTTAAATCTTTTTGTAGAGTCCTAAGACAGCGTTGTGGTGAGCGTATCCGCATCCCTACCCCAACACGCAACACTTCGTTTCTAACATTTCCAGGGCTTCTTCTTGCGTGGTAATACGATGGCAGATGGAGTGGCGTGTCGATTTTCAAGTCCTTTCTAAATGACAGATTCTTAATTACATGTAAGCTGAGCCAAACTGTACTCAACTCTATTTTAGATAACACATCAGTCACGTCTTGCAGATTATACTGAGAGACGTTCATAAATTTCATAGCTAAGGGATGAACAGGCACTTGAGTCTAAAGGATCCTCTAAGATGACAGTCAAAGGCCAGGCTCACATACCCATGGCCCATAAACCATCCAGGCTCATAGGGGGTTAGAGAAAGAGTTACGTGCCAGGTGCATCATCATTCTGACCGCTCGTAACGAAGAGTCAACACCAGCTCCTCCGCTGGTAATTGGCCCGACCTCCGTCGACACTCACTGGCCAGCCAACCAGCCGCCCGCCCGCCCTCCCTCCATGTCGGGGAGGAGTGAGTCACATGGGCACACCACTCACCCTCAGCACTCATGACCATAAAACGTCCTCGTATCCACACCTGGTCCGGTGGACTTGGCAAGTAAGGCATTACCGAAGATTAAGAACTGCCTTCTTGATTAAATTTCAAGCTGATTACGTTCGAATAATGCAGTCCTGAAATGCGCATTTAAGTCAGGGAGAACCTGCCAGAAACGTTGATGTGACGATGTCTGGTAGTACGTTGAAGACTGCAGAAGGTGTGATGCCAGGGCGCGGCGTCACGGTGGCTAGGGAAGCTCTGCTCCTGCGGGAGGGGCTCAGGCAGAGGGAGGTAGGGGCTGGTGAGATGACGCCCTCCGGTACCTCTTTCATCACGTGGTGTCCCACGCGGCCACGCGACTCTCTCCTGATAGCAGTAATCACCCCACCAACCAAGATCTACTCTTTTTTGGAAAAAAAAAATAGTACCGCAGTGTTACTGGGTGTGTACATACACCTCGGGTGTATTTCCGCTTGGGTGTTGCTCATGGAGTGGTAAAGCGTATTGAAAGCGGAGTGTGCTGCAAATATTTATGTCTCAATACGCACACGTTGAATGTCTGTGGTTGCTAGGCAGCCGGTGATTGTTCTGAGCGGTCTGTATTGCATGGTTAGCAGCTTTGCCCTTTATTTTTTTGGGTGGGGGACACGGTGGATGACCAGGCAGGTGAGGCGTAGTTTAGGGTGGAGCCAGTTAATTATCTGAAGAAGATATAGTTAGTGTGTGTGTGTGTGTGTGGACGTTCTTGGCTTGTAACCTGCTCATGTATCTTTCTCGGTCCAAAAGCCTCGGGATTACCTGCACGACAGACCCTGCACACGGCCATACCATTCAGTTGCTAAGAGAACGTTCGATCTCTATTAAACCCGGATCTAAGAAAGAGGGGATTTATCTTATCTTTATCCATGACGTGGACAGCTTACGTGTCTGATAACACTTGACTTCCTGCAAATCAGCAATGTAAACGATTGTCCACGAGCAACGAATTTCTAGAAAAAAAAATGCGAGGAAATAATGTCCGCAACATAACGTAGGAACCTGTTAACTCCAGCTTGCGGAGGAGAGATTTCGGGCAGCTGTGTACGCGTGGCTTGTTAACAGCCATGGAATTACAATACTACATCCACAAATGACCTCTGCTGTAGCAGTAATGTCAGAAGCAGCAGTATATCTACCATGGAAGGGCAGCAGCGGCACGAGCAGTAAAGAAAGTAACAGCAGCACTGACAGTAGTAGTAGTAATAGTAGTAGTAGTGGTGTGGTGGTGGTGTTGGCAGTAGTAGTAGTAGTAGTAAGTAGAAATAGTTGTAGTAGTAGTGGTGGTGGTGGTAGTAGTAGTAGTAGTAGTAGCAGCATGTAGTAGTAGTAGTAGTAGTAAGTAGTAATAAGTAGTAGTAGTAGTAGTAGTAAGTAGTAATAAGTAGTAGCAGTAGTAGTAGTAGTAGAGGTCCGGCAGGAGAACCAGGCCTTAGGGAATGTCAAGTCCCCATACATCTCTCAGGTTCATACTGTTGTCTCTCTTCGTGGGGGTGTGACGTGAGGTGCCTCACACCGTCCAATCAATCCCCAGCAACACAAGCACCCTAAGACGACACCGCCCGTCCGCTGTCCTCCTCTATCATCTCCAACACGACGACACACGACCACTGAGCACGTCGTTACGGACCTCTGGGTACGATGGCTTCCCCATCCCACTCTCTCTGTACTGACCCCTAAGGGAGGTTACGCAGATCAAATGCCAGGCCGTCATATTTGGTTGTATCCGCCGAGCTCAAAGGGAACTAATCTTTGACGTCTGGCCAAACTATATAATCACTAACACTGGTTAAATCAAGTCAAGCAAAAAGTTAAATTACAATACTTTATGTGGCGACAGAGGCTCGGCGTCACCTGGTACTGGGTGGGTGGGTGGGTAGCCAGCAGCAGTAGGGGGCGCCGAGCGGGGGCTAGTCGCGTTGCCTTAGTAAACATTAGCCGGGCAATTACTGGTGGAGCCACTGCTCATAACCTTACCTTCCCCTCTTCCCCACCCCCAACCCGAGTCTTCCGCCTGCGGCAGGGGATATTACTTGATGTGTGTATCCGTATGTTCGTAGGTTACGAACGTCTGTAGGTCCGTATCTTTTTTAAGTCAAAACATGAAGGCGGAAATGGGGTACCGGATATGTAGAGTTATAAGCGACAGGAAGAAAGATATTTGCACGTGTTGGGTCAGCGTGTAAGGTGCGGTATACATGAGATTCTCTTCCGCCTTTCCCAAGCTCCTATAGCCTTTCCGCCGTCTTCAGAAGCCACGTCTACAAACATCTGAGGCGTTCAAATTAAACCCTGACTTTTTTCTTTTCCCCTTACAACTTATATTTCACCTTTCAATCGAGACAGCCATGACTGAGGCATGATTCTGCCCGTGCCGTTTGTCAGTAGAGGAAGGAACGAGGAGAAGTGGGAGACCAAACTGGTTAAGGAAGGATGAGTGAAAAAGGTTTCGAGTGATCGGGGCCTGAACATGCATATGGGTGGAAGGCTTAACACGGGGTAGAGTGCACTGGTATGATGTGGTATACTGGGGTCGACGTGTTTGTCAATGGAAATGAACCAGGGCATGTGAAGCGGCCTAGGCAAACCATGGAAAGGTGTGTGAGGCCTGGCTGATTGGGGGCTGTGGTTTCGGTGTATCAAAAATGACAGCTAGAGACTGGATGTGAGCGAATGCAGCCTTTCTTCGTTCGTTCCTAGAGCTACCTCGCACACGCAGGAAACGGGGATCAAGTATGGTTATATCAACACACAAATACAGTGCATATGAACACGCCTAAGGAGCCCCGTCGAAAGTCACACGTATGATTACAAAAGCCTGGCTACCCGGTGACCGACCTTCGGTTCCGAGTAATGGACAAATGAAATCACGATCGCGAGTTGTGAAACCATACCCTCGCGGCTTAGCCGACACCTGGCCCGCTGTAATGATCTCATTAAGCTGTGCACACGAACAATATCCACGGCATGGTGGTAGTGGGAGGAGGAGGAGGAGGAGGAGGAGGAGGAGGAGGAGGAGGAGGAGGAGGAGCACGGTGGTGTCGCTGTCTGCGGTGAAACGATTCCCACGGGTGGATTACGAAATGGCATTACAAGCGGAGGCTGAAACCGTCCCCAGCCACTGGGCGACACCTGTTCCATTGTAATCATCTCATTAAGCCACTCACTATCATCTCGTGTGACCTTATGCGACCTAGTTTTACCACTCGGGTCACGGGCCGGGAGGAACGCGGATTTTGTTGCAGCGGACCTAATTATCTTCCGGTGACCCGCGGTAAGGCATGTGGCGTTTTGAAAGCTCACCTCAACCTGCCTCTTTAAATACTGCCGCAGCCACCGCCTGTGTCGGTCGAGTCATCATCCTGGCTCTGGGTCATCCGGGCGTCCCTGCGTCCACACGGGGTCACTGGGGCGTCACCATCGGTACAAGCAGTCTAAATGCCCCCCCTCTACAAGACGAAGGGCCCTGTGGGGGCACCCTTCTATACAACGGTTCGACCCATGGGTTTCGTGCTCAAGGAGTCGTCATTCTAACGCAGGCTATCCACAACCCGCCACGTCGTATGAGACGCGTGCGTTCTACTCCTGTGGGTCTGTCTGTCTCGAGATACGAACCCCCTCCGGCCTGAGGGTTCCTTCTGCTTCAGGTCAAATACTCTGCCAACACAGGTACACGCAGCTCAGCAGTCACATCGCAAATTTACCATCAGCAACACTTGTTCACACCTCCTGCCGCGATGGGAAGCATTCCTGTTTATTTATCGATTCAATTACTCAGGAAGAATTCATTTTCACCTCTTCTTTCATCTGACCTCTTTTTGTATACGTCCATGATTGGCTGTTCGTTTCAGTTAACAGGAGGAGCAACTCGAATCGTTTGAGGCTGCGGACTGAATGTAATGAAGAGCCTCTAAAGGTCAGGCGGCGATAGCATCTGGGCCTGGCAGCTCCAACATTGCCTGGCCAGAGGATTGACGGGTGCCAAGGGTAAAGGAGAACACACACTCACTCACACTTCTAGGGATGGGATCCTACGAGCGCAGAACTCTCTCACTGTACTGTACAAATACGTAACTGCATACACTTCATGCAAGGACCACTCCCTCTTCACCCCTCCTCTAGTATCGTAGTTTACACACCCTATAAAGACTTCCTCACAAAAGTGAATATTCATAAATGGCTTTATCTTTCGGTCTCAACGGCAAGGAGATTGAAGACGATACACGATAAAATTTATTGAGCTCCTGACCACCTTCTTCAGGGTAACCCAGGAATCCTTAAACGACAACCGATAACACAGGAGTAATCATACTGCCAGCTCTCATCCCTCCATCACTCCCACATACTGCTTGTGAGATGAAGCCCCCCAGCGGGAGGCTGGAGGTGCGAGAGTGCCAGTCCTCCAGCGTGGAGTGCCCGGTTCTGCCAGTCGGCCTATCCCAAGGGCGTTCCCGTTGCAGTGTTGGCACGACCATCAACCAACGGGGAAATATGAGCAGAGACGACCCCTGCTGGGCTGCACGCGGCAACAGGTGCGCCTCCAACACCACACACACGACCTAATCATCAAACATTTCGGAATAACAACAAAAGGCGTGTTTTGCACACTTGCTTCTCGTATGCCAAAGGTCAGCAATCAGAGGCATCTTCGTTACACTCTCTGGCGTTTATCTCTCTCTCTCTCATTCCCTACTCATTTCTCTCTCTCCCTCCCTTCCTTCCTTCCATCCCATGACTTGGAATCACCTGTTCCTCTTGCAGAATCAGTGTTCCATGAAACTCTTCCCCTCCGGCCATCCTTAAACCGTGCGCCTCCGTTTTCCACAGTAGAGTTCCAGGTGCCTCCCACATCACCCTTAAGAGTGACCCTGGCCGCTGCATCTCTTGCGTCTACACACGACTGAAGACGGAAACATATCCCAGCTGCTCTGAGTCAGCAACAGGAAGGCGGGTCCCCTCCGGACCTCCACACGTCTGAGGAACAACACCACCTCTCCTCCTCCTCCTCCTACCGTCCGCTTGACAATCTCCCTCAGGTCCAGCCTCCAGCGGGGGTGGTAACGCTGTCAGATCATACATACGTTTTTTTTGGAAGTGCCGAGTCTTTTGTCACTGTGTGAAGGACACCGTACCTCATACTACTCCTCCTCCTCCTCCACTGGTCCTCCCCAGGATCCACCCACGTACAGCTACTCACCCCTGCTCGAACCTCGTGATCCCCTCCCCTCACTAATAACCTCATGATCCCCTCCCCTCTGCGATATAACCTCATGATCCCCTCCCCCTGCCCCCTGGGAAAGGCCTCCCCAGATATTAGGTAAGTGTGCGGGGCGCTGGGTGCCGCCCGGCCCCTCCCTCAACCAGAATTAGTTTTACTTGCTTCGGTAATTGCTCATAAACAGCTCCGGTGTCGGGGAGGGGGAGGGAAGCTGGATTGCCATCTGTGGCGCCCCCTTTCCTGCGGTGCCTTCTGCCGTGTCTCTCTCTACTGTGGCGTCTTCTGCTGTGTGTCTTACCTTCTGTGATGTCTTCTGCTCTTCTGGTGGGTATCTATCTCTCTTCTGTGGTGTCCTCTACTGCATCTCTCTCTCTCTCTCTCCTGTGGTGCTTTCTGCTGCCTCTCTCTCTCTTCCATGGCGTTTTCTGCTGTGTAATCCCCCCCTCCTTCTGTGGTGCCCTCTGCAGCATCTATCTCTATTCTGTGGTGTCCTCACCCACGTTACTTCGCGTTCTGTAAACCCTCCTCCTGTAGCTTCGTGCTCAGGGAGCCTCACGTCGGTCTCCGTCACACCCTTGTGCCAATCCTCCTGACGACGCCCTTAGCCGAGTCTCCATCTCTTGAGATTCTCGTCTGGGGACGCCCTTTCTCCCTCCCTCCACCTTCCCTTTCCTCCATCAGCGCGCGTGACGCCCCCGCCGCACGGCCCCACACGCCCACGCTAACCCCAACACTTTTACCAGTTCTTCTGTAGCGTGTTGGACGGAGGAACCTGCCAGAAACATCAGTCGACTCGCTCCTCCACGCTCAAAAGTCTACATCACAGGAGCCCCCGACGACACGTGCAGTGAAACTTGGATGGAAAAAAGAAAAAGAGTCCAAAGTGAGGCAGTCTCTTTGCCAACCGAACTGGTCTCCAACACTAAACCCATAGGCAAAGTTGTATTAATACTCCAACAGTGTGTAGGTAAACCACAGCCTTAGACAGGCTTGCCCCAAGTGTCTAGAAGAGACGCGGATTTTTATGGCTGAGTGGAATGTGAAAAGAAGAAACACGGGACGTGTGTGGTGGATACAAGACGTGGACATGCAGGCAAACGTCCACTCACGTGCTACATTGCATATATGTATACGTAAGCCTGGAAGACCCGGGAGCGTCGTCGTGCAGCCTCAATATCTGCAGTGGTAGAGGCAGGTGGTGTGGCCGGGTCGTGGGTAGAGCCGCACCAGCTGGTTGTCAGGGAGGGAGGGAGGGAGGTAGAAGGTGGCAGGTGGGATGGGAGGAGGAGTATAATCCTCTCTCAGCTGACCAAACTCAGCTTGCCAGACCCCGGAAGTTGCAGCTTCCCTCCCCTCTCTCTCGCTCACTGGGTAATTGGTCTTACCTCAAGGGCATCTTAGGTTAAGTTTGGTATACGCCATCTTAGGCTAAGTATACTCCATTGGAGGTTAAGTTAGGTATACCCATTCTTATGTAAAGTTTGTTATGCTCCATCTTAGTTTACGTTAGTTATACTCTCCCTCAGGTTTAAGTTAGGCACACTCCAACTTAGGTTAAGTTAATATACTTCAACTTAGGTTAAATAAGGTATAATCAATCTTGGGTAACGTTAGGTATACTCTGACTTAGAACAAGTTTGGTATATTCCATCTTATGTTAAATTAGGTATATTTCATCTTAAGTTAGGTATACTCCATCTTTGGTTTAGGTCAACTTAGGTATACTCAATCTTTAGATGAGTCAGGTATGCTCTACACATATCTGAGGAAAATTAACATAATTTCTTCCGAATACAGAGATGTACATCTATTATAAAATAAAAAGGCGATCCTGTCTGTCAGTGTACACACGCCTAGGAAGTTACGAGACGCAGGAAAACTAACCCCAATCCATTTCCTAGGTAAGATATAAACTGCTGGGTGCTGAGTTGATTTATTTTCGGAAAAAAATATTTCACAGTTCATCAGGAGGGTTGTGTCGGCAATATGGGGGGTACGAAGACGGAAACTGGCTCGGGTGAGTGGTTGGAACCACTGAAAAATGCCACTCCACCGTTCAGGGAGCGAGTGTGTGGTTGTGATGCAGGGATGCAGTGCTGGTGGTTAGAGAGGGTGTGGTAGCCAGGGAGGGAGGGATTGGTGGTGGTGGTGGTGGTTGTAAGGGAGGGTGTGTATATATATATATATATATATATATATATCGACGTGCCCAAGGAATTATATTCCATGGTTTGCGTTACGGCTTACGGCCATGAGAGGTAAATGGAACCGAGTGTAAACGTCCATGGATGTGTCAGAGGATGAAAGAGAGCGAGCCAGCCAGCCAGCATGTCCTCCTCCTCCTCCTCCCCTGCAGGTCTGACTTCACAGGGAATCATACGACTGTTTCCTTACTGCTTTAACTGGGTTCAGGTGGGATTTACCCTCGGCACAAGAGACTCCATGTTGAGTGAAGGGCAGACGAGCGTCGTGCGGTTAATGGATAGAGAGAGAGAGAGAGAGAGAGAGAGAGAGAGAGAGAGAGAGAGAGAGAGAGAGAGAGAGAGAGCGTCGTACGCCGTCAGGAGGGTGGGTCTTGGATGCAACAATAGTAGATATTTATGTTATTAATTTCGCCCGGCTTGCGCTCGCCCACTTACTGGCGCTCGCGTGCGCACGCAAATGAATGTGTGTGTGTGTGTGTGTGTATAGGTACCTGCTACAGGTAGGTCCTCCGTGAGGCAGTACAGACATGTCCTTCCCTAACCGGTCCTTCAACTCCTGCAGGACTGCTCACCCCGGGGCCACGGCCGGGTGGGTCCTGGTGACACCACCCCACCCACCTCGGTGAACACGACGGACGACCTCATCATTTACCTCTTGAGCGCGATCGTACGACCCTCCAGGTCGATAGTGTGACCCTGGGGCCACGACGGCTTGGTCGTTCCGTCGAGCTCAGGGATCAGACGACCTTGCCCAAGGGAGATTATGAGTTCGCACGACCTTTTAGAGTGTCATACAGTCATACGACACGAGCGCCTTCCTTCCTTCCTCCCTTCCTTCCTCTCTCTTCGGCATTGAGTCACGCATCAAACCCTCCATTATGGATGGCTCCCAGCCCTCTCCGCAACACCAAAAGTCCAGCCCGGAACTGCATCCGTGCTTGCGTTGGCCGTGCAACCTGTTGTGTGTACGTATAAGACTGGGACTCGACGGCAGGGTAATGGCAAGTCGAGGATGCATTTGAAGTTACTGAACATTAAAATCAGACGCAATAGAGCGACACAGGTCCTTCGTTGGCATGTTCGTGGGTGGGGTTTAGAGAGACGTCCCTCACTACGGACGGACGCAAGGACACACGGACGCGCCTTCACGCACATCCACGTACGCTCGGATTAAATGATCAACAAGTGGGGGACGAAGACACACACACACACACACACACACACACACACACACACTACGAACGTGGCACCGGCTCCCATCACCAATGTATAAACAGGTTCATTAGCGCTCTGGGCTAATGAGCCGCCGGGCGAAAGGCTAACGTCGTTTCGCAATCTGATATACAATAACATGACCTCACTGTGATTATTTACCCATCAATGTGTAAATCGCTTTCTCTTCTGCACACACAGAGGCACTAATTACTCTACATTCGAATCAACGTGCATTTTGAGGCCTTATCACTACTGCATTATACATAATTTATTACTTATACGACAGTGAATCATACGGCTGCATTGGTTGTTGTATTTCGATGGGAGGGGGACAAAGGTCGCGTCTCGGGGTCCCGAGTGCACTGCACGGGGCAGCCGCCACCATCGCGCTTGCACCTCGCGAGGCGGCAGCACCACCACTCCGCTCCTCCACCTTTATACTCGCCTCTCACCCGTCTCCCTCATGTACCCGGCCTTCCTCTCCCCTCCCCCCCCCTCTCTCTCTCTCTCTCCCTGACGCTTCCCCTTCCCTCAGCCAGGTCCCCTACCCACCTCCCCTGGCCTGCAGACGCCACACATGAAGGTCGCCTCAAGGGATGCACCAGCAACCCACCTTCTGCTCCGCTGTTTCGCGCCTCTTTCTCGCCTTCCGTCTCTCGCCTTTTATCAACCCTTTCCCCGTCCTTCCTTCCCTCACTCTCTCTCAATTCTCCACTTTTCCATTTCCTTCTTTTACATTTTTTCTTTTTTTTACCCTTTCATTCTTAACGTTTCTCCTCAGTGC
>JAYMFT010214394.1:0-11458 GCA_038088735.1 Panulirus argus
GTGTTTTAATATATATATATATATATATATATATATATATATATATATATATATATATATATATATATAATCAAAAGAATGAAACTACTTACGCGGGAAAAGTCGAATATGTACGAATATATCATTTATGTTTTCAGGGAGTAATCAAAACTTAAAAGAATACATACATTTTTCATTTGCTTACGGATACTCAACGAGAAACTTAATCAAATGTCAATATTACGCATATAACTTCATCACACATATGTAATTCTGCGCCTGAGGCCTGAACGCACATTACATATATGCAATTCTACGTCTGAGACCTGAACGTACGTATACAGAATAAAGGATACTGAGACAAAACTACGTCTTAGTGTCTGGAACAATATACAGGGCGAGAGACGACGACAGGGGGTGGTACGCTTCAGACTAGCCAAACAACATTAGGGACAAATAGCAACGCTTGATCATACACAATCTGCAATGCAAGCAGACTGAAAGGAAAACCCTTAATTAAGCCGGACTGAAAGTATTGCTTGTTGTGTGGGAGATGATGAGGTTATCATGAGTCGGCAGCAACACCAGAGGCCCGGCAGACTGTGGCTAGGTGGACCTGCCTCCCGCGTCCCAGGAGAAAGGCATTCTTACAGTAGCACAACGGTGGGGGTGGTGGGCGGTGGTGGATAGTACGTGGGCCTCATCGGGAGGGAAAGGATGGAGGGTGCGACCCTGAGCAGGATGGAGGGAGGATGACGACGACGACTCTGCCCTAGGGAAGGGAGTGAAGGGGGATAGTGGAATAAGACAGTTCCCCTGAGGGTGGTGGACTGGGACAATTTAAGAATACGCGTAGGGTGTCGTGAGGTGTGTGTGTTGTGTGTGACAGGGATGAAGATGGTGTGTAGGGGGGGGGGGAGGAGAAGAAGCCCCTGTAGCTAGGCAGGAGGACTGGAGGGCTCGTGGGTGCGGTCGTGTTGCAGAAAGTGTCTGTGTGGGGTGAGGTGGGTCGGACAGAAGCAAATGAGGGACGCATGTCGCGGAACACTCATTCACGCGGCGGACAGAACACGTTTTCGGACTTCCTCCCTCGTGTTCTGACGGTGGGGTGACTCTCCTCCTCCTCCTCCTCCTCCTCCTCCCTGGTTGCTACTGACTGACACACCCTCGCCCGCCTCTGCCTCCTCCGCTAACTTATTCTTTCCCTCCCTCGCGCGCGGGGAAAGTAGGTTTCGAAATACAGCGCGTGAGTTCACAAGGGTCGGCAGGATCACTTAAAAACCAGTCCATGTTTAAGTCAGACCTGAGGTACTCTTCTCCCACAACACTGGCTAATATACCTTGGGGCCGAGGCGCTGTTGCCTTTTTCTATCTTCCCCAGTGATATTTAAGGGAACACACACACACACACACACACACTGCGCTCCTCCTGCAGAAGGGCTAGGGCGCGCCCCTGGCGGTGAGTGTCTGTCGGAGGGGGAGTAGTAGACGGTGGTCGGGGTCCGTGGGTTGAGTCCTAGCCACCCACACCGCCCAGGTCTTTTCCACAGTCAACAAGTGACAACGGTTTAACTTCACAATTTTTCTCCTACTTTTTTTCCACACTACGCTAATGTTTCACTTTATGTGGGCGACACTTTTGTTGTGGAGGTGGTGGTGGTGGTGGAGGGCGTTGGTTGGTGGTGGTGGTGGTGGTGTGCGGGTGACCACAGGTCGGGAAGGTGCACCAAGAATGACACTTTTAACGTGCGTCGCGTCCCCAGCGTCCCGCCAGACTGCCGTCTCTCGTAAAAACCGCTCCATTTTGACGCGGGTGCAGCAGGCGGCCCGCGAAGGGGCGTGGGCGAGGTTAGGATGAGGGCGGTGCGCGGGCGGGGTTGTACCCAGTGGGCATGCCCGGGTGGGGCTGCCCCTAGTGGGTGGGTCGGGGCACGGCGGCGGGGCGGGGCGGGGCGGGGCGGGTCACACGCACGATAGGTGAACCAGCCATAAACTGCAGGAGCCGGGCCTCGCGCCGCCACACACACACACACACACACACACTCACGGTTGGCTACGGCGCCATAAACTGACCGTCGAGCCTCGTGTGGCCCAGTGCGACAACAGCCCCGCCAGTAACCCCATCCCAGGGACCTAGACAAGGACGCCTCACACCGGCAGGAGCAGGAGCAGCCTACTCTCTCTGGCCGTCCGCCGCTTGGGCCTGCTGCCGCACCTGTGTTGTTGGGGTAGAGAATAATTGGGTGTTGCTGCCCCGTCGGCGTGTGGTGATCAGGGTCCGTGAGGAGGTTGTGGAGGCAGGAGGAGCAGGAGGTTGTTATTGTTACTGCTAGTCATGTCAGCCGCTCTGCAACAGCGTCAGCAGCGGAACACGCCGTCCTCACCGTCACCCTACCAGCCACCTCTCCACTCTCAAAAGCAATACAAACTCATGCACTGTAATTTATTCTACCTTTGAGGAAATGAGGTACGACAGAAGAGTTTAAGGAGGAGCGAGGGAGACAAGGGACGGGTTGGTGGGGGGAAGGGAGACGGGCGGACAGGTGCGTCAATAAGGCCTCGTGATGGGCCTGTCACTCGTCCGTCCACCGGAGGAGCACTGCACACCACCTCCGCCTCCTCCTCCACCTCCTCCTCCTCCTCCTCCCTCCTCCTTCATCCCTGCCCGACCCACCTCAATAGGCGACCACAGTGGACACTGGGAAGGAAACTCCCCTGATTTAGTAATGACTCTGGCGGGGCACCCCAGACCCCGACTCGTGGCCTCGACGGCTGCCCGACAATAGCCCGAGAGTATGCTTTAGCGGCGGGGGAAGGGAGGGGGGAGGGGATAAATGCAAAGTACCCGTATTTGCACTGCGCTACAGTTTCACCGGGAAGGGCACCGGCGAGTTGCGTTGTGCGAGGCGGGTGTGGAGAGGCGTAAAGAGGACTGGGCAAGCACTCCTGCCGGCCACTCAGCCGCCCCCAAAGGAGCCTCAACTACCCACAACACTATTGATATATTGGCCCGATGATACCTGTAGTTACGAACCGCCGAGGCTGTGCCAAGACCTGGAAGGCCAGGCCAGCGAGACCTTCAAGACGAAGTCTCTGGAAGTTTTAAACTTATTTTCCACGTCATGAAGACCATATCTACACACACACACACACACACACACGCAAGCCTTCCAGGTCAGCACAATGAATGGTTATCGTACGCCACCATATGCAGCATATGCAATTATTACCCCCTCCCCTCCCTTCCTCAACCACTACACCCTCCCTCCCCCCCCCCTTCCCCATCAACAGCTCACTCCTCCCTTCCACACCCCCACCACCACCGTGGGAACAATATGCACTCGCGACTGGTCATGCAAGAGCGATGAAGCACTTGGTGTTGGCCGTGAGCAGCAGCATCAACACTTGACCCCACCCCCTCCACCACCACTACCACCACCACAACACCACCCACCACCACACTCTCTCTCTCTCTCTCTCCTCGCGCCCTCAACTACACCGTAAAAACTCCCTTTTCCTCAGACCTCTCGAGTCTGTCGCACGAGAACTCACAACACCACCTCCCTCCCAAAAAATATGCGCCTCGACATCCAAGGAAAGAACTTTTGCACTGGCTCTGGGAAAGGAGGAGGGAGGAGGAGGAGGAAGAGAGGAAGAGGAGGAGGGGCGCCTGGAGGCCGGTGGTTAGTGGCGGCAGCGGCGGCTGTGGTGGTGCCTGGGAGGATGCTGGCGCCGAGCGTTGCCAGGTTCTGCCATGCAGATGTCTTTTTTTTTGACCGACCCCCTTCCTCTCCCCCCTCCCCCTCCCCTCCCCCCCCCCCTCCATTCCTCCTAACCACCACCACCACCCACCACCCTCAACCCCATCCATTCTCACTCCTCCTCCTCCATCCTTTCACGACACACTCAAGGACCTTTCCACCCACACTCCCACAAAACTCCCTAGCATATAATCCCACGAGTCGCAGCGATGCACCAGCGCGGGTCTTTTTTTAAACTCAGTATACGAGACTCGTGCAACGGGGGACGCAAAAAAAAAAAAAAAAAGCAAAAATTAGAACAGATTATGAATATAATTAAGAATAGAATAAAAGTATACATCTCCCCGGCCAAGGGAGAATGATAAAAAGAAATATGATCCCGGCGTCAAATTATAAGTGAGTTGACGGGAAGCAATAAGTTCGGGACGGGATGTAGCAGAAGATCTGTCATTGGCTGGTTCACAGTTCCTGCCATCACCACGTGGAAGAAGAAGAAAAAAAAAAGAAAAATGGAACGTATAACTATCCTGGATGCTCCCCAACGCTGTGGTTCCATACCCACCTCCAACCCGATGAAGCCTATCATCATCCCCACTCGCAACTGTCAGCTAATTTCCATCGACTAAAAATATGCCGGTTATCAAACTGTGTCCAAAAAAAAAAAAAAAAAGAAGAGGGAAACAAAAATCCACTGAAGATAACTACGTCCCACGAAAGCCGGCAACCCCCCTCAGGATCAGGACGTAAAACTCCTCGCCAAAAACAGGTGGTCGCCTCAAGCTGGTCACGCAAAGCCAGGCGTTGGGAAGAGGGCAACCCCCTTGCTTCCCTCCCCCCCCCCTCCTCCTAACCCCCCTCTCGTGAGGGCGGGAACTAGGGACAGGAAGAGGGGGGAGGGGGGGTTGCGGCAGTGCTTGTACGCCTGCATGTGGAGTCTCCACCAACTGCAGCGACAGGTGGGCGGGGCTCCTACGCCTGCATGAGAGACCTCCACCAATAGCAGCCACAGGTGGGCGGGGCTTGCCACACTCTGGCCACGGCCACCTGTGTTCTCTTATAACAACTCATAACTCGGTCTGGGCCGCATAACTCGGATCGGGATACGGGATATCCCTGTAGACGCTCCCCCCCCCGCACCACCACCACCATATATGTGTGCCCTGGCTATCCAGGCCTTCCTATCCCCATGATTAACATCGGGATCAATGTACTATGGCTACCAATGGGGCCATTCCCATGATCCTTGCAATCCCAACATCATCGTGGATACTCACTCCACTCACACCACCTTTGCCCTGCCTGTTCCACCACCAATTCCAACCACCCGACCACGATTGTGGCTAACCCAACCCATCCTCACATCATACTAGTCATTCGTCAAAGCCGACTAACCACTCTCATCCTCCTAACCACTCCTACCATCATCCAGAAACCGCTCCTACCAACATCCTGGCCTTATAGCAATCCTTCCATCCTTCTGTCTCTTTAGCTCTCCTACCATCAACACCTACGCCATCCCATCCTATTCCAAATCCACCTACAGGCGAAGCTTCGCGCAAAAATTTGGTTCCCGAACGCTGTAGAAGGAATAGCCTTTAAGTCCAGCTCGCTGGTTCGTGCGGCCGCTGCCGGCGAGTCCCACAAACCCAGGCGACCTTACGGACCTCAAGAAAAAGAAGAAAAAAAAAAAAAAAGACTTCGACGAAGGAAGTCAGTTCTCCGGCCGGATCGACTGTACAGTGTGGAGTCAAACTACGACTTGCACGGGATGGTGAGAACCAAATATCGGTATTTACAACAGCCTTTAAATATCTTAAGAAAAGATACAGACGTAAATTGGTATCTTTTTCGTTGAGTGGTGGTGGTGGTGGTGGCAGCAACTTGGGACGTGTGGGAGGGAGGGAAGGCGATAGGGAGGGAGGGAGGGAGGGGGGTAAGGGTGGCGGTGAGGGGAAAGGTACATCGTTTCATTATGAGAGAACTGCTAGTTCATTGTGCCTTAGTTTCCGATAGAAGCAACTCCTCGTCGAGTGATCGTCTGCAGTGGGTGGTCATCGTACCTCCGCCAACCGCCGAGGTCATCGGAGGCAGAAAAGAGGAGGAGGAGAAGAAGAAGGAGGAGGAGGAGGAGGTGGAGGAGGATGTGGTGTCCATGGTGAAGATGAGATATATGAGAAGTAAGCGACATGGTACTGTCATGTTCAGCGACAAGGATGTTGATGATGATGATGATGATGATATTGACTCAACAGTGGGAAAAAAAAGGTGAAGGTGATCTTTCAAAATGACTTCTCATATTCACGGACGTTACGAGAATAAAAAAAAACAACGATCATGATCGCGACAGACATTATCATCACGATGAACATGACGACCATGACCCCTCGAGGGCCTCGGGATGACGACAGCGATCATGACAGCAACGAACTGAACACTCGCACCGACTGTGAGGAACATGACCACGATGAACTATGACGATCATGACAGTCACGACAGACCCCATCATCATGACGAACTCGAAGGCCGCTCAGTGAGAGAGAGGGAGAGAGAGTGCGCTAATTACCTCCCACAGTAGTTAATCCACGTCTCAAATGACCACGTCCTTAGGGAAGGCGGACACGGACTGGCAAAGAGTTAGCAGCTCCCCGACATGAGGGTTGGTTTGGACAGCCAACGAACGGGTTACTTAGTTAGTTAGTTCTCTGCCAGAGGGGTAGGGGGCGCACGGACGCAAGAGGTGAGGCCCCTTGCCTTTGCCTGGCCTGGCGATCATGACTAGGTGATCATGACACCGCTGGTGACGGCGAGTACTGACAATGAGTGATGATAGTGAGGCTCGGCGGGTGGCGGGTTCGTGAGAATGAGTTGGGTTCCTGAGGGAGAGGAGCAGCAGCAGCGACGCGGAGGTCCATTTAAAAACTCATTTACACAAAGCGTCAGAAAATGAAGACTTTAAAAAGGGTACGTTTAAAAAAAAAAAAAAGAGACACACACACACACACACACACACACACACACACACCGTCGCAGAATGCCAAGTTCATGAGCGAAGGATAAGCGAAGAGCGAACAGAAAATGAATAAAGAAAATACGATACTTAAACAAAGATGAAAAGTTCCTTCTGCGGATGAATGTACAGAAAACAGAGCAGGATGGCCAGTTGGGCACCACTGGAGAACCAAATGACGCGCAAGTCATCACCGGACCTTCGTACACACGACGATGTTCAGATAATATTTTTTTCTACCGGACTGAAGAAGAGCCTGTCTCTCCACTGCTATTCCTACTTACACAAAAGGACACAGGTGGGAAAAAAAAAAAACGGTGGGCACTTTTCGTGTAGCCCAGCGCCTCGGCGAACTCTCTCTCTCTCTCTCTCTCTCTCTCCCTCTCTCTTTCTTTCTTTCCCTCTCCCGCAGGTGAATAGCGACACTTGCTTGAGTATCGACAAGTTTCGTCTTCATGCGGAATGAACCTGAAAGCCCAGGCGGGAGGAGGAGGAGGAGGAGGAAGTGGCAGGCAAACAAAGATCACGAGGATTAAGGAATCAGCGGGGAGAATAGCTGAAGTTCGGGGGGTGTGTTGACCCGGTGGGGAGGACACTTGCATCAGTTACCTCGACAGGAGGAGGAGGAGGAGGAGGAGGGAGGTCGCCGCACTCTCTCTCTCTCTCCCCACACACACACATGCCCACAATCCACACCTGACCACAGTACACCTCCTCATGCCAGCTCTTGTCTGCCCTCCCTTTCACATCCTCATTCAACTGGGAGCGCTTAACCCAACTCTCCCTATGTCTGGGGCTACGTGTAACCAGCGACATGTAAGGCAAACTATCCCCCCAAAAACCAGTCCCACTGAAAAGTTGCATCAATGAAGAAATACCTCATCAAGAGAAGTAAGAACCAGAACGTCTTCCACCTGTGAATTCTCCCCCTTACGTACCTTCCACCTCCCATTACTCTCCACCTTCCACACCCTCCACCTGCTACAGAGTCGTGCGGAAAAGTTGACAATCAGCTTTAACAAGGAACTGTCAGGCTATAGTGTCACTGTAATCACTCGATTTTGTACCCCAGAGTCCTTGGGACGCGACACTCGCCCTTACACACATCCTTACACGATGACACAACCCCGACTACCACGATCCTCAGTGTCTCTCGGGAGCCTTTAAAGGAAGGTCCTGTGGGAGGAGGAGGAGGAGGAGGAGGTGGAGGAGGAGGGAAGGAATAGCTGGCTGCAGGAGGAATGTTTGCAAATTGTGATAAATGAATGGAGAAAAGGAGTGAGGTGAGAGCAGGTGGGGAGAAGGGTGAGGGAAACGAGCTTCGTGTGTGTGTGTGTGAGTGTGTGGGTGTGTGTGTGTATGATCACTATTTGTGTCAAGGGGGAGAGTTTTGCGCTCGTGTTGCCTCGTCTCTTAATCTTGTATATATGTACAGTGTCTTAACGTTATGTATATATATGCACACACGTATATATACATCCCAGCTTACGCTAGGAAGCCATTAATCTCCCAGCCCCCAAAGGGGAGGAGGATGGCCAGCTGCTGTCTGACTTGGCTCGCGAGCTGGCTGCCCGGCCGCCTGTCCGGGACTCGAACCCTGGTCCGTTTCATTCTTTGGGTCGCGACGCTGACCACTACACCAGTGGCATCTATCACCCATCCCAAACACACCTCCCATTCAGTCCCGGTTCCTGTACGTCCTTCACGCAAAGGGGGGAGGGGTTGGAGGGTGGAAGGGGTGAAGGAGGAGTTTGCTTAGACTTGAGGTCTCATCTACTACGCCGTAAAAACAAAACCCACGATGAAAAAACGACTTGGCGGCGGCGTTGTCTCGCCACAGGTCGTTACGGCCGAACAACGACTTCGCGGGAATCTGCTGACGAAGAGGACATCAACGACTTCTCGAAAACGGGTTCCTCTCTAAAAGTTCGCTTTACTGTTACTCGATTTGAGAGCTGTTTCGCCCAAGTTCCCAACCCCCTTCTCCTCCTCCTCCCCCTTCAGGTGCCTATGCCTTCTTCTTCTTCTTCTTCTTCTCCTCCTTCTTCTTTCAACGCGAAATTTGCCGTAACCACCAAGTCAGCTGACGGGACGCTTTCTTCTTGGGGATTTTCCAACGCTAGTGGACAAGACGGAGCCACGCGCCTCGCTCCAGCCTTCATTACGTGCGGCACTCCCACTTGGGAGAGGCTAAGTATGGACTCTCGACCGCAGAGGGATCTCTAACCACTTCCAGCACTATCTTACCCCCGGGTCACACCACAACTACCGCTAAGAAAATGAAATACGAAGTGGTTAATTAGGTGTTACGGTGTTGGATGTCAAATCCTAAAGGGTCCGGCCAAAGATCAAGTCAACAACTTATGGGGTCAGGTCAAAGGTCACGCCATCTCAGCCAACAAGGGTCATGCGTGTTGGAGTGTGCTGGAATGTAGGTGTGGGCGAGGATGGGGCACTAACAGGTAGATGGTCGTGATAAGGGTATTGTATAAGTGGTTAGGTAGTTTGATGATTAGCGAGTAGTGTAAGTGGGATGTTCGTGTAAGTAGGACTGTTGGGTAGGGGGTATTAAGTGGATAGGTGGTACACGAGGTGGAGCTGCAGATATAAGAGTGATAAGTGTAAGTAGTACATGATTGGGTGATGCAAGTGGACGAGCAGAGCAGGTGGGTGACTAGTGCAGATGGCCGAACATGCAAGTGGCAAAGTGTAATGCAGATGGGTGAGCAACGTATGTCCGTGAGAAGATTATGTAGGTGGGTGGCGTAAGTGGAGGACGACCAGTGTCAGTAAGTGGGTACTGTAGGCAGATGGTGGGTATGTAGTGTAAGTGGGGAAAAATATGTACGTGAATAAGAATTGTGTGTACATGGGCATGCGATGTACGAGGGTAATAAGTAACTGTACATGGACACGCGATATACATGGGAAGGGAGCGACCAATAGGCAAGTATTGTGCGGTAGGGCGTGATTATATACCCGAATGGGTAGGCGACGAAGATATGCAGGCATATAGGTAAGTGGGTAAGTAAGGCTGTGCAGGTAATGGACGCAGCATGAAGTGCACGTGGTGGGCGGCAACTGCACGTGGTCAGGTAGAGCACGTGGCGGGGTAGCGCGCGTGTGTGTGGAGAGGTTAAAACCGCGCGTGCCGCGGGCGATATACAGTAGCCGTCCCATCGGCGGCACTAGGGAGGGGGAGGGGGGGATGAGGAAAGTAAGGAAGGAAGGAAGGGGTGAGGAAAGGAAGGGAGAGATGAAAAAAAGAGACCCATGATACCCCGAGACTTAAACACGAATGCGAAAAAAGGGACATTTTGAAACATCAGTTGATGTGGAATAGAACGAAATTGAAAATACGGTGGACAGGGTTTAGTGAGCGCTCAGTGGGGAGGGTTGGCTAAAGACCTGCAAGGCGTTGGTGGCATCCTTTTTGGATATCTCTAAGCAGTGGGGTCCGTCCACAGCGAGGCATATAGATCACCGCCATTCACCGCCCCACTGATGATCTCCGAGCGGCATGAGAATTATACATCCCCCAACACGGCCATACATCAGGGAGTGTATGTATAATCAGATTATACATTACAATAAATGGGGTGAAAAAAAAAATTGATTGACTCTCAGGTACTGTGAAGGGTTCGTACCGGCAGGAACCAGGTAGTGTGGTAGGGATTCGTACCAGCTGGTAGAAGTAGCGCGAAGGATTCGCACCGTTTGAGGACGACGCCACAGCAACGTAGGAGACCCAACTACGCCCTCTCAAGACCCGCTCCATCATCAACATCAACAACGACAACAGCAAGAACGTCGTTGACGGTACATCAACCGGCAGCTAAGGAGAGACACAATGTGTCAACGAAGGTAGGAAAAAGACAAAAGCAAAAAAACAGCATCACCACATGCCATCAATGGGGTCGTCTCAAATGTTACAGTAAGACAGGAAACCATCCCTCTTGCCCTACGACCTCTGCTGTAGGAATACAACTGCATCAAGTCATATTAGTGGCACTTCGGCAGGTACGTCTCCAACGCCTCTCTCGCTAATGTACTTCGCCGCAGACGAAGGTCCAAGACTGATCATCTTTACACTTTCTACTGTCTCCTACATAACTTACAGAAGCCATCGATGTCTCGTATACTTATATTTTCCGTTACTTTCTCAGTCTGCGATACTTATATAGAACTTTGAATCATCAGCTCCGTGCATTTCTTGACGACGCGAAATAATTATAAGGAATTCTCTTATGTTTCCAGCGAAGGCGTAATGTCGGTATTAGGCATCAGGTGCAAGAGAGAGAGAGAGAGAGAGAGAGAGAGTGAGAGAGAGGTGTCCACACGTCGTCCTTAAGATGACACAGGAGGGGGGGGGGCTGGGTGACAGGAAATGAGGATGACGCCCAATTTTACGAATCACAAGTCTGCAACAACGTAACCCCGGAGAGGCGACGGAGGGCGTCAGTGGCGCAACACATTACACAAACCACGAAAGTTGCGGAGTGTGTTGAGAACGTGGATGAGAGAGAGAGAGTGACGCTGAAGATGAAAGAGACGCGAATCAGTGCTAATGGAGAAGGAAGATGATTTGAAGAAAAAAAAAAGTGACTGCATACTTGCAACGGTGAAAGTTATGCGTATGTATGTATGTATGTATGTATATATATATATATATATATATATATATATATATATATATATATATATATATATA
>JAYMFT010214405.1:0-11457 GCA_038088735.1 Panulirus argus
CCTCGCTGACGCGGGAAACAACGATCAAGTATAATAAAAAAAAAATAAAAATAATATATATATATATATATATATATATATATATATATATATATATATATATATATATATTAGGAATATAACAAATTTAAGCAAGAAAACCACAAGAAGAAGACACATTTCCTTTAGCGTAGCCGTTTTAAAACTAACGGTTGCCCGGAAATCGGTTAGTTAGGGAGAGAAACAAAAACATACAACGAGACCTTTACGAGATAAATTAACATCAATAGAGGACAAATAATCTGTCCGTTTTGTTTCTTTCCTTGAAGTCCATAAACTCTAGTATATACAAGTCGATACCGGAGTCGTCAAAGTTCGGAACATTTAAATCACCTCATATGATATGTCCAAGCTCCTCTAAGAGTTGCCTAACTGGGGAGATTAAGAGTTTATTCACCGGCAAGCCTCTTCTGAGTAACCTTACGGTTCATATATTTATATACTAAAGATTTATATACTGCAGATGAAAGTAAAGCATTGGAATCTTATTTCTACATTTAAATATGCTGTCAACAGTTCTTAGAGAGGCAAATACTATTTTCATAGCAATACTTGTGTAATTCTGTCACTCAGGCAATTGGAACTCATGGCTCTTTCACATGAATTACATCCTTAGGGATAGCAGATGTCTGTTACAGACCTTTTTTTTTATGTTGAAGGCTCCAGTCACGGACAAAAGTCCACATCAAGGACGGGCCTTAATGGAAATATATAGAGAATTAAGAAACGGAAAAAGAAGGGAAAGTTTTCACGCATTTTTGAGAAAGTGAAAGACCTGTCTTTTGAAATGTGCAAGGTAATAGTTACTAGGAAAGACATGAGAAGGTAGAGAGTTCCAAATCTTTGACGTGTAGGGAAAGAAGTAGGTATCAAAACGCCACACCCTTGAGTTGCCTATGGCCACACAATAATCATGTGACGCAGCAGTTTGCCGAGTATTGCGTGGTCTAGCGAGTGGTGGGGGCACACAAGCAGCCAGCTTTCGGGAGCAAAAGCCAAAGTAGAACCTATAGAGGAGTGAAAGAAAACCAACATTGCGGCGTAGGACAAGGAGGTCAAGTTTGGAAGTTAGCCTGGAATAGTTTATAAGTCGAATCGCTTTCGACACAACTCTGTCAAGTAAGGATACATAGAACCACCCCAAATGTGAGAGCAGTACTCCATACAAGGACGAATCAATCCCTCGTATAAACGGAGCACAGTTTTCTGGCATCTAGAAGAATTTTCCAGGGGATATGAAATCCCCACAACATATGTGTTACGTTTTGTTAGGCTAAGTTCGGACAGGCCGTTTCAAATTCCCTGGATGGATACACTCTGAGGCATGGCGATCCAGGCTGCCGTATTCCCGGTGACCCGGGCCCGACGCGGACGTCCACGGCTCTGCCATCTGTATATTATTTCTTTCTTTCTTTTTCAGGCGGACGGTAATAATTACCCCATTAACAATGTGCTGAAAAGCTACTCGACTCCAAGTCCCTTCTAAGTCCAACCTTTTAACGCTTTTAAAAACATTCTGAAATGTTAACGAGCAGAATAAGCCTTAACTCCATGAAAACAGTTTATAATTCTACGTATTTCATATTCTCTAAAATACTATTTCCTGTATCAATAACCGCTATTTTTTGAATCTAAGATAATAAAGTAGGATGATAGAGCATCCTTTCTACCAAGCATTCCTAAAGGCACCTACACTTAGGACAGGACACTGTCACCTAAGTTCCACGTGTAATGCTAACTTTATCAGTAACTTTAATTCATCCGGAGGCAAGACTATTCAACACATTGCCTAGGGACATCAGAAACACCATGGGATGCACTGCAGTGAAGCACAGGAAAAAAAAAATCTGGAAAATTGTCCGCAAGTTGTACCTGTCCAACAGCCTAGTGGACCAACGTCACAAATCGGCCAGTTTGGATTCGGCCAGGGCTTTGGGGATTGGAGACCTTCAATTCTACGCCAGATAAACGTCATAGCAAACTATCAATATTTAGAAAAGCTTGCAGATGAAATATATCAACAGCTTTCCAGTAACTTAAACCTGGGCAAACAAGCGAACATTTCGAGCGAGCAAGATGTTCTACGCTTCTCTTCTTCGTCTTATCACGATCACAAGCACCAATGCTGTTGAGCAACGCTGGCTTGAATACTATCACGAATCTGCGTTTACATGTGTCACACCGGTATCAGAGAGAGGTCTCAACGTTCATTGAAACGGGTTACCACTTCACTGTCCATATCTTCCTGGTGTCCTGTCGTCCGTCACCTTCAGAGGATGAGGTACTTGACGCGCTCCTTAGAGGATGAGGAGTGGACGTGTTCCTCTGAGGGTGAGATGCTGACTGACGTACTCCTCAAAGGCTGAGGTGCTGACGTGCACCACCATCCCTCGTCCACTGCCTGGCCGTCTGTCTAAACTTTTAAACCCAAGGAAAGTATTAAGAAAGATATTTCACCTGTTCGTCGGGACACAACTAAATCTTTTTAAATGCCTGGAATCCCGCTCTGTAATAGGATACTCGTTTACCGACAGGCCTGAAGTTAGTTGGCTGCGAGGGCGGGAGTTATAAATGGAAGCGTCATCGAGGAACAAGATTATATACGTCATTTCAAAACAACTGCAATTATCTTCCTCAACCGACATTTAAAAATATTCACTTTAACCATACGAACACCAGATTTTGATATGGTCGTGTCTGACACTCACAAATGAGCCCGAATCACTCGTTGTGTGCATCTTAGGGATCATTATGATCGCAAGTGAGGTAGTCATTTGCATCGCTTGAGTTATTACCGAATCACTGAGCACTGATTCATACTGCTTCTTTACCAATACTTCATTTCTTTACAATCACTTGTATAGCTGGCCTCTCTTCCCAGCCAGCCAACGAGACTCGACGTCCAAGTTCTGGGCTTTACAAAAACGAAAAATATATATTTTGTGTGTCATTAGTAGTCCATTACCTCTTTTAATTTCTTGATTCATATTTCGTATTGTGTATCTATAGCCGATCTATTCTACCTCACCTGACGGGATCTTTTAGCTCTATTCCCTACTAAGACAGCTGTGTGTGTCTGAAATTTATTCTCCTTTACAGAAAACGTTGCTTTCACTTGAACATGGATCTTCCGCATTTCTTTATCATTTGCTTGTATCTATTTGATATCTGGAGTGCCTCTGTGGCCAACCTTTTGATACACCATTCTATGTTTGTTTCTTTATTCCATGACTAACACTGCCAGATCCTCTGTTTCCTTAGGTGATCTGTACATACCTCTGGGTTCACAACTTGTGTATTTAGAAATGTGTCCAATAATAACATAAATCTTTCAAATAACATATTGCACGAGTTCCCTTGAAGGATGCACACACACAGCATTTGCCCCAGCTGGTGAACCACTTGCGGAAAAGCTATTGTTAGTTATTTTTCCAGTCCATGTGCTATATTTCTTTCTGGCTCGAGGGAGAGACTTTCCTGAAAGGTTTTCTGCTGTTTTGTTTCGTTCAGTAGTGCTTGTGGAGTTCACGTATTGCGGTAAAGTAAGATTTCAGTGCCTCCATTTCCTTGACCATGGCAGCTGAGGGGCCTTTCTTCATGTCTCTTCCCTTCTCCCTCCAGTTAGTTCTCCATATTTGTGTCTAAACATTTCCTTCTACCACTTGGTGTCCTCTTCAGTTGGTCATGCTGCAGTTCGTGCAGCTGTTCACCTAAGGTCTGTATCGCCCTCTCCCTGTTATGTGATGCGCTGAACAGTATACAACAGTACACATTAAACCCATATGTTTCCTCCAATCGCGATTTACATATTGCTGGGTTGCGCAACCAACACCTTTCCCTAATACTGTGTGTACGTGTATGTTGTGTGTGTGTGTGTGTGTGTGTGTGTGTGTGTTCAAAGGAGTTTTCCATTCGTGATGCCCAGTCTCTTAACCATGTATATAAGTACCATGTCCTTATTCTTGTATGTATACACACACAAACACACACACACCAGCCCAAGCCAGATACATATTTACTGAGCAGCCCCAAGTGAAGGGTGTAATCCGCCTGTCGCTCCCAGGATCGAATCCATGCGGGTGCAACCTCGGGCAAGCCTGAGCTGACCCATGGGCAGTAACACTAACCACTGCAGCAAGGAGAACCATGAGCTTGTTGGAGAGAGAGAGAGAGAGAGAGAGAGAGAGAGAGAGAGAGAGAGAGAGAGAGAGAGAGAGGAAATACATTTCACTTTAGAATATTTCCAAAAGTTCTGCTCGTTTAAGCATGAAACTCATTCTACCCGGATGAATTAAATTATACAGCATTCGCCGCTCTTTCTTCCCCTGATAATTATGAAATTACTTGTATTCACGTGGACTGATTTTTGCTTTTCATTTACTGCCTTTATTCAGTTTATCATATTTCCACTAACATCTTGATGGTGGCTGTGTAGCAAGATGCTCCCAGTATACAGGCAATGGGCGAAAATCTCCCTCGTCCACAACCCGTATAACAGCACACTTCCTTAGCCAATGAGGTGACGAAGCGTACGACCATGGATCGCTCAGTTTACAAATACACCGTACATATTATATTGTACATTTTGTTTAATACAAGTGTCTTGTGTCCGGCTGCTATCTCTCGGTACACAACTGGGGAGGGGCTGTAGGCAGCAGAGCTCAACGTGTCATCATCGATGGCGTGATCAGAGAGAAACATCACAAAGACCCGTCCTACTTGGCCGCCTCGTGAGCCCTCAGCGGGCAAGCTGGTCTGCGCGAGAGGTCAAAGACCCGTGGCTCCAGCTGGATCAGGAGGGCAGGAGGGTGTTCTCTCAAACACACTACATCCTTAAGGGAGCGATGTCTCGTTTCCCGGCGGTGGCGCGAGCAAACCTCTCCCTCCCAGCGGCGGGGGGGCCGTCCGTCTGAGGTAACCTTGATGTACGTCCCGTGTGGAGGGAGGGCGTCTGGCAGCGCTCCAGATCTTACCTCACACTCCACCTCCAATCCCCCATTAATGCCCCCATTATTTCCTCCCCTCGCTGTTGTTCCACATAACGAATGTCTCTATACTTCCTCCTCTTTTTTTTCTCTTTTTCTTTTTTTTTGTCCCCCACGCTTCTTCCTAGGAGAGTTTCCAGGATTTGGTCAAGGGGAAGGAGGGGCGAAATATGTATTCGCCAAAATATCGTCGAAAAGTACAAAATATAATTGGTATGTAAGTACAAATTGTATCTTACAAACGCTGCGCTTTTTGAGTTATTTGGGAGTTATACTTATTCACGAACCTCCGTCAAACTCTCATAAAACGGAATACAACTGTTGCAGAGAAGTTGGTGTATTACCTACTAGTTCAACGGCCGCTTCGGAATGAACGTAAACTTATATTTGACAAAATAAAACAGCTGATGGCAATAATCAAGGGAGTTTTGTTCGATGAATCCAGTTAACATATCTTTGCAGTGAGGGAAAATCTAACGGTTATAACACATGTCAGCATTTTGGGAAGGCGGTGAAACGTACGAGTCTACTGCCTTTGTTGAATCACTGAAACAGCTGATATACAAACGCATATATTTTTCCTTTCGAGGAATGAAGGGGCTAAAACAATTGTAAAAGTAGTAAATCATTATCAATATTAAGTTTATTGTATACTATATGGCGGGGGGGGGGGGAAGGATCCGTCACTCCCCCCTTCCCCAACGATACGCCCCTTCGCATGCCAGAGGTAACACGAGCTAACAGTCCCCTCTGGCTAGGCTGCACCATAGTCAGTTGACGACACAGAGGACAGTCTCGTCACCGAGCTTCTGGCTTCAAGAGAGTCCATCCTGTTCTTCATCCTTGGGGTTGTAGAGAAGTAAAGTGGTATGGTAAGTATGTTTGATGGTACAGTTGCTCCACCAGTACTATGTGGGTGAGAATCTTGGGTCCTAAACAAGAAAGATCGGAAGAGTGTGGATGTGTTGGAAATTAAATGCCTGAGGATAATATGTTGAGTGAGGAAGTTTGACCGTGTAAGGAATGACAGCGTTAGAGAGATGAGTGATACTTAGTACGCGGAGAATGACTGGGAGAGCTGACCAGAGTGTACTGAATTGGTTTGGTCATACGAAGATGACGCGAGAGAATATACGTGTCAGAAGTGGAAGTAACAAGGAGAGGGAGAACGCGGAGATGGAAAGCTCGAGTGAAAGAAGCTTTGAGTTATCGAAACTTGAACATTCAAGAGGGTAAGACGCGTGCATGGGATACATCGAACTGACGTAATGTGGTATACAGGGAGAGAAGAGGTTCCGTCAATGGACCACACCAGGTTATACGAAATGGTCACGGGGGAAATCACGGATAAGTCTGCGGTGTCTTGGCTCTGGCTGTTAAATGAACGTCATTTTTCATTTGTTTCTGACGCTACCTTGTTAACCGGAATGAAAACACGTATGACGGAAAAAAAAAATAAATTATTACCTTTCTATTGAATTATTCCTGTACTCAGTTAAGTTCAATCAGTTCAATCAGTTCTATATCCTTTCTGTCACATTAAGCATTATTCAGATTCGTGCTAAATTCGGCTTCAGAACCTGATATCAAATTCTTAACTTCTTGAGAGTTTACATTTGCCAAAATCACAGTGGTGCTCAGTCCTCGAAATGACTTATGAAAAATCTGAATAGTTTAGGTTGTAAATATTACATTCCACTTCAGGCTTGGTTTCTCTTGACTGGGCATTCGGCCACTGCCTTTGAAATAAAGTGAAACCAAAAATACATGCATCAACTGTAGATTTCAGTGTAGAAAGCAAAATACAAGATTACATGATCTTGATTTAACGCATGAATATGACTTGAGATTTTTGTTCCCCCAGAACAGACTGTCACGAGTCAGGGTTCTCATTTACTGCTTCAAATATTCAAAAGCATCATCACTGCCATCCAGCAGCGTCGTTGTTATACCCATAATGAAAAAGAGGAATTTACCATCACTGTCATGTTTATCCACTTATACTTCAAAAACTCGCATTTCCTGCACAATGGAAAAGATGGTATCGAACACGGAAAAATGTTTTTCCGCCTGACCCAGATCCTCTCAGTATATGGAAAACGTAACAAAAGTGATGACAACTGATCGTACAGATCATCAATCCTTAAAGCAAAAAAAAAATTCCACAGGAATGTGATAAGAGGTGAACTGTCGTACCAAGTTGGCACACGCCCTGCATGGTACGACTGAGGATCTTCATGCACATGATAAACAGTATAACAGGAACTGTTGTCAGAAATTCCTAACGTGTCCTACACACACAGTATAAAGTACAAGATTTCATGGATTACACTTCAGAGAGACTAACACGACACTGAAAGAAGCCCACAGAAATTCCTTAGCCACTCAACGAACTAATCCTCCAGTGCAAGACCTAATCCTCAAGTGGATGATTGATATCAGGTAACGTAACGTGACCAACCTAAAGCACTGCTCTGAATATAGTCTCGTATTTCCTGATGAACATCAGTTACTTAAAAATAAACATGAAAATGTTATTGTATAATTAAAACTACTCCATTATTTGCAATGTTATAAAGTTTGTAGATTTTCATTAACTCGCCGGCTTTCATTTTTTTCTTGTTCAAAAAAATATATACACAGAAGGAAAGATAGCATATGATGGAATTTCATTTTGGACACAGTGGTGAACAAAAGTATGAAGGAAAAGATAATTGCTTTTGATACCCTACTGCAAGGTTTAAATACTATCTTTCCCACTATCACCTACACCGTGACCCATGATTTCACATAACGTCATATTATGAAGGAAGAGTGATATCAAAATTAAGGCCACCGATTGAAGAATTTTGATCTTATTTGCTCTTTTAGTAGTCCGTGCTGGGCAGAGACTTATGCAAAACAAAAACGTCCCAAGCAATACCCGAGGTGATGACACATTAAGCGGTCCGAACCCCCCCGGGTCATGACCGAGAATCACTCGGGTGATCACCAAACTTCATCCGTTATATACCGACGTTTTTAGTTAAAACAAGACCCAGAAACGCTAATGGTACGAGTCTATTTTAGCTCCACATCGTAACTAGTTCCGGGAAATGGCTACTTATGTTTCAGGAGCTTAATATAGTTCGTTGCGATAACTGAAAATACCCGCCAAGAACTGATCGAACCTACGCGTCGTACGGAACGATATTAATAGGCGATAATGGTATACCATTTATCGTAATGCAAACTACGTAATACATTTGTGAAAATAAAATTAAACAGCATAGGAAACCTCACCTAAGCTTCCTATCTGGAAAGGATTATTTTAATGTTCATTATTCAATTCGAAGTACGTTAGTCACACCCATGAAAATGCATCGCCAATATGGCATCGTAGTCAACAAACAGGCAACGCATCGTACGATCCCCAACAGCCGACACATATAATGATATATTTCAACTATCATTTTGGCAACTAATTGAGATTTGGCGAAGTTTTCAAACGTTCTCTTGATAGTCCACCGGTGTATTACCTACATTTACATTAATACCACATTTAACCTAACATACATAACCTTTGTTGCCTCCTTTATTATCGTTCAATATAATACAATGTTCCATATCATCAGTCAATAGTCAAAGTTAACAGCGATGCAGAGCTATTCTAGACAATTAACGTGTCTATGAATGCCTAATTATATTGCTTATCATCTGCCGCCTGAGAGGCGTAGACCTGGGGCGGTCATCAGTCACCTTAAAGTGACAAAACCTTCAGCATACTGATCACTTTGCAAGTCTTTTAAGTAATGACACTATATTTAAGTTCGGCCTATAATTCTCGATGGTTACACTGCAAAATATCCACCATTATCTTCACCAGTGACAGAATTTTGCTATAATTTCACCATACTGTTCACAAGATCTATATACTCTTTAAAACTTTTCTTCTTCGTTCTCACTTCTCACATTTTTTTTTTTTCACAGTTTCAAATCACGAGATTTGAATGACACGCGAGAAGAGCCATGAGTGACAAGCAAGTACCGCCAGGAGTGACATGTGAGTGCAGCTCTGAGTGACGATACCCAGGTCTGGAGCAGCTGCCACTTCAAAGGTACAGATTACTTGGACCTGGCCTACATGAGCGTCGAGGTTGTATTCGCTCATTGCATTTATAATTTTCTAACCCGATTAAACGAGTTTCCAAATTCATATAGATTCCTCTTTCTTTTTTTATCTGAAATGTAAAAATATTTCTGAAAGTTTCAAGTACTTTATTAAATGTTCTCTCAAGAAATCGTTTCAGTATAACTTTCCCGTGTGATCTACTTTTTTTACATTCTTACAGACATGAGTCAATAACATGATCGCATCAGTGTTTAGGTTAACTTTTGTTTCTTGCAATCACCATAGTTTATTGCCGAATGTAAGCAACATCTACACAGTAGGTGCGCAGTACAATATACACTACGCGTCTTACTAATACAGCGGTCAAAGTAGAACTGATGGTCTGGACTTGGTCCCCGCGGATGGTTTGACCATCGAACAGACAGTTTGGGTCATTGTTGACATTTAGAAACGTGATGTCGTGTCTCGGTCATTAATGAAATCAAATCTAAAGCTCTTTACTCTTACAAATAAATGGTATTTATTTTTTCCATTGATCACAACAGATACATCAAGAGACGACTGATCAAAGACGTCGCGAAGGAGTGGGGGAGGCATCGATCGTCTGCTGATGTAGCGACCGATGTAGCGACGGGGCGTGACCCTGACCCCCTTGGTCACCTGAGGTTATGTTCACACTAAAGACGTCATTGTCGACGATGGAAAACCTGATGCCAAAAATCTCGGTTTCCGTTGCAACGATAAGTGTAACTCTAAAAAACTTACCAGGAATTTTTACTTATCTTCCTTTCAGTTACCACAGCTGTGTTAGGCTGTGTTGCCAAGTTTACAGCGCGTCAACTGAACTTTGATCTAAAAATCCAAAAGTGCGTATCCAAGATCTGGTCAAGGAGGGGGAAGGGGGAACGAATTACCAACTCGCCAAGATATTGATGAAAAATTCAAAACATGAACGACTTTCAAGAAACACTATATTTTCTTTATGAAAAAAAATATATACATATTTGATAACATTACACAGCTGGTAACTATAATCATGGGAGTTTTTTTTCACGAAATAGATAAAGAGTGGTCATAGCAGTCAGGAATATGGGTAGAGCGGGAGATAATTTGTTCCAGATCAATGAGAATGGAGAACGTGGGAGCTTCGATCCCCCTACCATCCGTATGGAAGGAATTCAAACACTCCCTATGGTGAACGTTGAACTCCCCTGAGTAGAGGATCTCGGCTTATGGGTGAGAAGATGCCACAGTCTCATGGCAGGAGTTTAGAGAGTCGAAGAAAGAAATAAACTTTGTAGAATTAGGAGAGCAATACGTGAAAGATAGGAAAAGTGTGGTTGTTGGGAGACAGACCTCGAGCCACATAACATCAAAATTTGGGGACTCAAAGTCCTTTAGGCGTGCAACAGGTGTGTTGATGATGGCATAAGCACAGACGCCACCTTCGAAACGGAATCTTGAGTGGAGATTACAAATGGATATGAAAAAGGAGTTAGTGAGAATAGTAGACAATTGGGTCTCAGAAACAAGTAAGATATCAGGAGGGTATAAGAAAGATGGTGTTCCAACAGAAGACAGGTTACTAGAGAGACCATGAATGATGGTGTAGTGAACAGAAAAAGAGGAAGGTCTGACAGAAAGGGAAAGGTCGTGGGAAGGGCCGGTGATACTACTCACAGAGCCCTCCCTCTCGTTGGCAATAGAGTCAGGCAGAAACCCGGAGATTCTCGACACCCCATGATGCTGGGGACTACGGGCCTTAAATGGACACTATCATTATCATATATGATAAAAAAAGGCGCAGATAGGTGGTGTCAAGACAGTTTATGTGCATAAAAAAGAGAGGTTTGAGTAGGTGTATGGTACTTCTAAGGAGAAGATGGTAGGATTAACCCAGTCGTCCCGTTTTGATGAGACAGAGAGCAAGACCAGCAATCCTAACATGGAGAGTGTAAGATGGTTTCGGGCACCACTTTAACGCCCCTCAGTCAGGACGGTAGTACCACCCACGGCGGCTGCTGTTAATAGCCTACTACCTAATGGGTTGATCCAAGGGTAAGGGATGGGATATTCCTCGAGTTAGCTGTAGAACTGGCAGGAGCCATTAGACTACCACCTGCGCCCCCTCTCTCTCTATGGTAGGGGTCACACAAGTAAATGTAATCATAGGAGTACACTATAAAATTTGCATGAGTCGTGGGAGGGACCATTGTTCTACAACCTAAGCTTTCCCTCTCGCTGACAGCAGAGTCATACAGAGCCATATATATATATATATATATATATATATATATATATATATATATATATATATATATA
>JAYMFT010214416.1:0-11457 GCA_038088735.1 Panulirus argus
GGCGCTACCTCGCTGACGCGGGAAACAGCGATCAAGTATAATAAAATAAATAAAATAAAAATATATATATATATATACATACAGAGTGCTTACTCAAAATTATACCTTGAGTGAAGTCACCTTTGGCAAGTTTGTATCACTGGGAGTAAAGTCTCACCAAAGAACTTCTCACTTTCAAGGAATTCACATTTTCCCTCCACTATAAGTAGCCACTGGAGAGAGATCCTGGATAACAAAAGGGCTCTTTCTTAGTCCTAGGGTAATTATAAAAATAAAGATAGACAAACTATATATACATACATATACACATATATACATATATAACTTCTTAAACACTACATCTATCAAAATATAAGATTCTCTACTCACCGAGAAAAGGTCCCGTTCCTTGTGTTTCCCAATAGCCATAACGTTATCTTGAAGGCAAAGAAAGAGGTATCACTTAACAAAAAAGAAGAAAAAAAATCAAAATCCACCAAAATTCATGAGTTCTGTTGTAGCATGGGCTAAATACACCTTTAATACTGATGAACAATAAGTCGAGAAAAGAACTATATATTCATAGCAGCAGTTTATTTCTCTCCTAAATGTATTTTCATGATTCTGCTTCACAATCTCGCCAAGTAAGAAATGTCAACACTAGACTGCACACCTACTGCTCTCAGTGATAAGCTCCCACTAAAAGGTTTATTTTCCCCTGGGTAAGCTGAGGTCTATAAACATCACCTATTTTTGGATGTTTCATTATTCTTATTTCATATGAGACATTGTTTTTCACTTTACTTGAAAAACACTCATTTTTTGGAAAGACTGGAAACTATGCCACTGCATTATTAGGATCATCATGAAACAAATCAAAGAAATACATAGAGTAAATAAGACATATAGATAATACTGCAATAGTAAATATAATCTTCATTACTGACTGGGTCTCCCAAGTATATAACACAGGTTTCTTATAGACCATACTGCAATCCTCTTGCATTTTGGTGGATTTCAGGTGATTTTGTTGTTTAGGAAGACCCCTATATATAGTTAGTATACTGTATACTGAAAAGGAAAAGAGAAAAATTTAATTTAAGCTTTTCATTGTATATGTACAGAATAAATCAGACAGCAATAAAATATCAAGATTTTAGTGTACAATTTGTGTTAAAAAACAACTATACCAATTATCATTAATTACTATTTATACACAATAAATGTACTATATCAAAAAGTTCTCTAATTTAATAACAAAAATAAACATGTGAACAGTACTTCAGTCTGGAACTTAATGTATTTAAGTCTGAATAAATAAAAGAAGAATCACAATATCTTAAAACAAATTTAATACTGTACACAAAAGTATAATTCAGGATTACTGATATACCTCTGATCAATCATATAAGCAGTAAAGGAAGAGAGTTATATATGTAAGGCATCACATCTCTTACAATGTCTGTGTTTGTATTTGCAGAGGTAGTACAGTATGTAATTACATTCTTATATACTAGACTAACATCATAGAAAAAAAGAACACCAAACATGCAGAATAGCAATAACAAAATCTTTATTCAAATCCACTATGCTCTGTTATGTTCTGCAAAAAAGAGTTAATGGAAGACTTGTATTCACAGTTTAATCCTATCCTAACACAACTTGTTTGAAAAAATCATAAGCAAGCTACAGTACTGTAGGATATATGATAAATTGTCGTTAGGTCTCTTAATAAGTGGCTGCCTGAAACATTTCAGTTGTTAAAATTTTGCTGAAGGAGGATGTATTGCCATGGGAAAAGAAATGAGCATATGATATCCCTTACTTTCAACAAAAGTCATGAAACTGCATTAAACTACAGACCATATCCTTTAATGAGTGTGGTCTATAAGACACTGACAGTAATAAACAAATCGCAATAATAAACCACAAGTTCCCAATAATATGCTAAACATGATTGTTCTTGGCAGTTAAAGGAATCGAATCAAAGTTTTCTTTGATATTTTTATTAAGATGTTTGACCTTTATTAACATTTCCATACTCTCCCTGATATCTATAACCTTCATCATTATTGAAAAAAAATCAGGGGATAAGAGAGATGGAAAAAAAAAGGAGTGAAACAGAAGTATTTATCAAAATGCATAGGTGATACTTTTTCTTCCATTCAATATATTAACAATGCAAAACAATAAAATATATTCCATAGTTAGACTTGTGGCGTTGCATTGAAAATATAGTATCACCTGAGTTTTTATTAAATCAACCACTAAGCATTAGTTTAGTCTCGCATTTCCCCAAGGTAGGTTAGTTTCAATGAGGTGTTGGTTCGTGTTGAGAAATCTCTCCCATATCCATAATAAACTAAAGCTGTTTTGAAATTACGAGCAAAATCCCTGCTCGAAGATTCTTATGAAAAGTGATAGTCCTAAACATAACGTTTATGAAGAACTTACCTTTCACAAAATTTTGTTAGTATCTATGTATCACTCGACATAGCTTTGCACGCGACTCATGTGGTACAATACACTATTTTCAATCCAGCGCACACTCCCACCGTGAGAGGAGAACTTTCATCTTCCAGCGTACAAACTTGTTTAGAGTATAAAATTGCTAGCGAACACGTAATAACTAGGTGTACAAAGTGAGATGAGCTGAGCTACGTGCGACTCAAGTCTCTTGAATAGTACTTCCTATTAAGAAACCTTTCAAGCATTTGTACACTAACGGCATTGTTTCGGTGCTTAATTCCATTCTAACCATCTATTACCCTCGCACAACTAATGCTACTTCACGTCCTTCAAAGAAAGTTCATCTCATTGCTTTATGTTACTTTATAACAGTAAATCTCATGTAAAATTTTTCTCTCTGTAATCAGATCACCTCTCCTCCATGGTGGACAAATTTAGAGCCTTCAGCCTTTCATTGCAGTTCAACTATTTGATTCAGGAACCATCCTAGTCACCCCATCTCGGAAATACTGCAAATAATTTGCCTAATATTTTCTATTCATACACTTGAAAGCACTTCTAAATAGCCAGCAGACTGTTTGTCTCTTCTGTCTGATGTGGAGCTTTAGCAACTGTTAATCTTTCTTTCACATGTACATTTCCTCACTTCCTGTGAAGTAATAAATTGCACCAAAGCTTTTCAGTGTGTCCCCTCATCATTTTGCACATAAACTCAATTTTATCATCCATTATAAAAGTGTTATGAAATAAATGCCAGTAATTAACCCATACAATATTGGTCAAAATTTCCTTCAGAAAGTGTTTCTTGATGTCTGCAGTCTTAGAAAGCCACAGAGCTTATTTCATGCCATTTTTTTCCAGTCTATTAAATCCAAGGCCTAAGCTATAACACAAAACCTAAACCAAACTTAGCTCTGCCAGTTTTCAAGCCTGAAGAAATTAGGAGCCCTCACCAGGGTGGTTATATGTTCTATTCTCTCAACCTCATTAAAGGAGTTCTGGGGCCATACAATCAGTCAATATCCTTGAGTATAAGCAAAGAAAGAATTCTACTGCTTATGTCTTGTGATCTGTAAAAGGTGACTACCAGAGGTGGGAAAGGGGTCTCGTTCTGGAAATTTCCCCCTCTTGTAGCCAATAAATATCTTTGAAAGGAAGGAATAGATGGAGCCAAGTGAGGATTTTCCTTCAAGGCTCAGACTTTGTTCATGTCACTTTAGGTGGGAAATGGCAATAAGGTATGAAAGAGAAATGCGTGTGTGTATATGTGTGCAATTACCTGTGTGCACTCTATAGGGAGGGTTAGCAGTTGTGGGCTCCAATCTCTGGAACACTCTCTGCTGTTGTAACTTTTGTATAATATCTGGATATACCAGGTGCGTATCCATGATTTTGTTCCAGGGGCGCTGGGGAGGTTGATAAGGAACTCATCTAGTTGCTGAAGAAAAGCTAAAAATAAAGGACTATCTAGAAACTCATAGAATGCTGAAGAACTTCGAGTGCTTTTCAACTTGTTTATGTGTTTAATTGAATCACTAATAGTAATGGTTCTAATATAATTGAGCATTTGCTGTTGTACAGACTTTTGAGACCGATGAACATTTTTTGAACAAAAAGAAATCTGATAGAAAACATTACAAGTTTTGATCAAAGAAGTAACATGCTTTTGCAGGTAAAGGAGGTTTCTGTTAATAAAATCTTACGTCGATTTTGGTAGTGAAGCTGACACAATTGTTTCATGCATGTGTGTAATCATTAAAACAGTTAATCATACATGCTGATACATTTACTATTCCTTGTGAGGTATAAAAAGGGTTACAATAATTACAAGAGCTTATATCATTATTTTTAAGTTTACTGTATACTATATAATTAAAGGTGGGGATTACTGTTCCCTTTGGTTCTACACCATCCCATAGATATGCACCTTGTGGACAAGGTAAACTATGGAACAGTCTATCAGGCTGGGCCATGGTTGTGTAATGTGGTCTGTATTTTCAGTGTAACATATGCTACAGCTAGAGAAAGGATGTGTACAAAACAGGCTGTTGTTCATCTGCTCCTATCCCATCCTAGCTAAGGCGGGAGAAGCTATTGTACAAAAAGCCATGAGCATGTTCATCTGGTATACACAGAGTAAAATAAAACTTGCATAAAAACCACTGCAAAAAATTGACCTCTCCTATTCATGGTGGGTTGAAGACATCACATAAGCTTTTTCATGATAAATGGCAGATTCAATCTCTCACAGTAAGGAATGAGCATAAGCATGAGTATGAGTATGAGCATGGGTTGGGGAGATAAAGGTCTTTCATAGTATGGAATGACATACTATGATCTTCCTGACTTAGTGTGGTCAAGGAACATGCCACAATCTCCTCTCATGAGGGTAGGAAATATATTGTGATCTCTAACAAAGAACAAACATTAGAATATCAGAGCTTTTCAGAGTGTTCTTTAAATGACATCCAAGATTTCCCCCTCATAATAGGTAAGGGACCACATAATAACTTTTATATTATAATGGGTATGATCCAGGGTATGATCTTTGGTCCTTTGTAAATGAGGGACATCTCTCATGACAGAATGTCAAGACCTTCCTTTTTATGGTGTGCAGAAGTGCATAACATTACCTCTTACTTTGGGTAGAGAAACATGTCATATATCTCTCTATCCCTAATGGTGGACAAGGGCACCATAGTCTTGCAGTCACAAGAAATAGTACAACATTAAATAAACTACCGAGAATGGCATTTGTATGTGTGTGTGTGTGTGTGTGTGTGTGTGTGTGTGTGTGTGTGTATGTGTGTGTGTGCATGCGTGCATGCATGTGATTACTATTTGTGTTTTATGAGGAGAAAGTTTTACACTCTTGCCGCCCCATCTTCTTGACGTATATATGTGTACCATGTCTTTACTCCTATGTATGTATTTACAAACACACACCATAGCCTCATGTGTGTGTGTGTGTGTGTGTGTGTGTGTTGTGTGTCTGTGTGTGTGTGTGGGGGGGGGGGTGATATGTCCTTTGCTGGCAGTCAGTGGATATTTCAGTACATTCCATTGTTCAAGTGATTACTTATTTGTACAGGAAAGGGGTGATCTACACTTGTGGGGCCTTTTCTCTTGAATTTTCTCTTTACATTACTAGGAAACCTGCCATAACCTTCAATTGATTACTGTATCTTTCTCACAATGAGAGGACAGATCTCAATAATCTCCCTCTCTGATGGAAGGTCAGTGCACCATAATCTTTCACTGTGAATCAGCAGGACGGTACATATGTTCTTACAAACATTTCACATGGCCTCATTACTGTACATCCTTAATAGAACCATCCAAATGTTTAAATGATAAGTATAGATTTTGTAAAACCATATAAAGTAAAAGAAGGTGTACTAAAGCGTGCTGTGGATATAGGGGGGAAAAGACTGGAAGAAGTAAGGGAATCTTAGTATCTGGGAGCTGTCTTGTGTAAGTGTGGTGATGTGGAAGGATTAAGGGACAGCATCGTCCTCCCAAACCTGACCTATGCAGCTAAAACATGGACAAGGAATGAGACACAGAGGTCAAGAATCCAGGCTGTGGAAATGAGCTATTTGAGAAGAGCATGTAGTGTGACAAGACAGAATGAAGAAAGAAATGAAAGGGTGTATAAGAGATGTGGTATAGCAAGGAATACAAAGGGAGTGAATTGTGGAGTGGTAGAATGGGTGAAATGTACTACTTGGAGGTGGTTTGGGCATGTGGAAAGAATGCTAGACTGGGAGTTTACAAGGAGAGTGTATGATAGTACAATCAAAGGGGTTGATGTGAGTGGAAGACCACCTGTGACAAGGGCAAATAGGGTGAAGGAATATTGAATGGAGCAATAGAGGAAGAAGGCATGGAATGGTGTATGCGAGTGAGGCATGTAAGGACAGGGATAAATGGAGACTCTTTTGCAATGGCCAACCCTAGGATTTGCATATTTTTTCAAAAGCAAGTTTACTAGCTCCTCAAAAAAATCATAAGATAACTTCTTCTTTTTCTCCTTTCTTCTTAGGGACTGGCCTCAATTTGGGTTTTCTTCCATGCCAGGAAGGGAAAAAAAGTGTTTGGGGTGGAGAGAGTAGTAGATTTGTAAACAAGGTGTTTTGGAAGATTTAAACCTGGGGTATCCGAACATTTGAAAGATTTGGGGGTTACATAAATTTGAAAAAATTAGAGAAATGATAAAATTACTTCTAGAGTTATCACAGTTTCTCACTATGGTTGATTTTTTTTGCCATTTAATGTGATAACATTATATACAATAAAGCCTATCTTAATAAAACATGGACTGTGAATGCCATGCAGTGAATTAATCAGCCTGGATCCATCCATGGTAAACTCAGGTATCGATGTGTCAGATATAATCTGGCACTTGCAATGTCCATGAAGTTCACCAAGATATTAATATGGCAGTGCATAGTGATACATATTTGTTTATCATGTTCATCAAATAAATAAAGTCTTTTGTATATTTATTTGAAAAAACAAAATGAATCCTATAATAATTCTGAAATAAAACTAAATCAAATACCGTACCGCCTAATATTCTAAATACAATATAACTGGCTATACAGTATTTTCATTATGAGCACAAAACTTTGAAAACCAATGTTTTTTTTATGTTTCTGTGTCAATGCATTATTTACTTTTCATAATACAAAAAATTCTAGACTGACTAATGGTGACATAATTCAAATGTGAAACAAGGCAAAAAAAGATTACAAGACTAACTTTCTCAGTTATCTTCTATGAAATATCCGACCCAAACACTTTTATTTCAGTGAAAACTTTAGAAACAATATTTGGAAATATACTTATCTAATATTATGTAATCTAGACATATTTAATTAACAATACTCTTTTGATATAGTCTGAAGAAAGTAAACTTAATCAGCAACTAAATCTTTCTGAAATAAAGATGAAATGCATATTCATTTCAGAAGTAGCATGTTCTATGTCAGTAGTGTGTTCACTATGCAATTAAGGTTTCCTGCCATACCTACAGTAATTTTTATTTTGAAATGGCCATGATTTTTTCCACTCACTAATTATCTCAATACACTCTATATGATCTTTATGTTTTGTTTTATATTTGACTGTCATTTCACGCATTTACAAGTTAGCACCTGGAACAAATGAAGAATGACCACATTCACTCTCTTGCAATGCACTGAAACCAAAGCCCCCATCCACAACCAGGCACTGCAAACCCATCCATGGTTTCCCCCTAACACTTCACATGACCTGGTCCAGCCAAATTTCAGCATGGTTCCCCTTGTATACCTTATTGCTCCAATTTGCTCTACCCTGAGCGACCCCTCACACTCTCCTATATGACCAGGCCCCAAATCTTTAAAAGTATCTTTCATTCCCTCCTTTGACCTCCTCTGGTCCCCTTTTTCTTGTTCACTCCACTTCTTACATGTATACCCACTTAGTCAGCCTTTCCATACTCATCCTCTCCATACCACTAAACCATTTTAGCATAACCTCTTCAGGTGTCTCTTACTACTAAACCTCTCTACTACACTTATAATTTCTATTTGAACAATCTTCCACACACCAGATGTCCTCAAACATTTAATTTCCAACATATTCACCCTATTCCATACTTTTTAATCTAGAGCCAGGTCCTTGAACCCATTCATCACTGTAGGAACTACTTCACAATCCAACATACCCATCTTTGCCCTCAGAGGCAATGACCTCTCTTTCCACATATTCCTCAGTGCACAAGACCTTAATTCCATCATCCACCATATGGTTCATTTCTGCTCCCATGGTTACATTTACTGTCATATCCAATCCTAGGTATCTAAAGTACTCCACTTCCTCCGCTTTCTCTACCTGCAACCGTAAATGCCAACTAACCTTTCACTTTCCTATGCTGAGCATAATTACCTTTTTTATTTACATCTACTTTCAACTTTCTCCTTTCACACACACTTCCAAAATAAAAACCAAATTATGTGATTTCTCTTTCAAATCTGCCATTAAGGCATATCATCAGCAGAAAGTCATTGACTCACCATCCAGGCATCCCTATCACCAAGAGACTGAAAACCTGCCCTTATCTTTAAAACCCACACATTTACCTGTCTCATCATCCCATCCATAAACAAATTAAACAGCCATGGTGGCATCACCTCTGCAACATAACCACCTTCACCTTGATTCACTCACCTTTTTCTCTTCCTACTTGTACACATGCTTTACTCACTTGATAATAACTCTTCACTACTTCTAGAAGCTTTCCTCTCACACCATTTATCTTTAACATCTTCCACAAAACATCTCTATCAATCCTATCTCACACTTTCTCCAGATACATTAATGCTAATTGCAAGGTTGTTCGTTTCTCTGAGTACTTTTCATAAATATTTTTCAAATACCCTTTACCACTTCTGGAACCACATTGTTCCTCCTCAACCTGATTCTCTATGCACGTCACCAACCTCTGAAATATCACTCTCCTGTACAACCTACTGAAAACACTTAACTTAAACCTCTGTAATTTGAACATTCACTTTTAATAAGTGAAATGGGAAGAAAATATAGAAGGTACTGTTGTTTCCTCTACTATCCAAATATCTCATCAAAATCTTTTCATGTATCCTATGTAAAACTAATAATAGTAATATGATACAAAGTTCTGTTTGCCAAGTCTTGAGAAACTGATTGTTAGCTGAGAGGAAAACTTAGGAAAACAGAAATCTCTACTGTAGAACATAAAAAAAAAAAAGAGAGAATCAGAACCTCTAATCAGGTCCAAAACTATGTTACATACATATATTTTGCAGAAAAAATCTAACCGTTTATGCCTCCAACAAATGTAGATGAAAACTGGTCTCTGAATACAATGTATATCATTTAAAAGCAGTAACAATTATCAAGTGAAAAAAAGGGAAATAAGCAATAAATGACATACATTATTGTTAAGCACACAATCTTTTGAAATAAGGAAAAATGCAAAAAGACAGAAATTTACAAACTAAGAAAAAGCATAAAAACTATGTTTTCATTATTTACACATAAACAAGATGCTGTCAATCATGCTGGATTTCTGGTTCTATTGTAAGTGCATATAAATCAAATTACAGCAAAATCAGAAACACAGGTCAGGCAAATGAACTATAAGGAAATCTATGTACCACGTCATATATTTATTAAAAAGGATCAAGATCCTGTTTTCCTCTTCCTGTCACTAGTGTACAAAGTATGACTAAGAACAAATGTAAGGTTTATAAAATCATATTTTTCATCTATTCTCAAAAAATAGATTCTATATCCTTCCATAAGTTGTAGCCATCATTTTGACATCTGAAAGTTTTCTGCACAACAACAGATAAGGTATGTTAAAAGAGCTAATCATCTCATACATACACCAAAGTGTTTTGAACGTTCTTAGTATTAAAAGCTGTCTAATTTTTCCTATGTTAAATTCCATAAATTCCCAATGGCAGCAGACAGCCTGTAAGAGAAGAACATTTTACAGTATAATCAAAATACAAGTGCCCAGTTGTTCTATGTGAAACTAATATTACCTTCTTTTTTATAGTGATTGATATTGCATGGGCAAAACATGCCCCAATCATGACCAGCCAGGGTGGAAAGACAACAGGGTAAGAAAAAAGATATTAATCAGACCTCCTTAGGTGTATGCAGACCTAACTTTTAAAGGAAGTAAGGGTGTAGGAAGAGGAGAAGAAAGAATGAAGAGAGTTCCACAGTTTCACTGTTCGAGGGAAGTAGGTATCATAATGGTCAATCCTTGATTGCCTAGATTCTACACACAAAGTACAGGAAACAGCAGTCATGGGTCCATTAGCTCTTTTATTAAATCATTTATACATCAATGTAAGTACTTGATTTCATATATGTACTGAAGAGTGGCTACACACTACACACAAATAATTTCATGTAAAACTTGTGAGTCTATGAAAGGAAGGCAGTGCTACAGAGCTAGATAAATGCAGTAGTAATACAAAAATATATAACAGAAGTATGAAGAGAATTATCATATGAGAAGGTGCAAAGTATGAACAAAATTATTCTTCCAACTAAGTAAAGGTGATAATAATGAGTATGGGCAAATCATGTTGAACAAAAAAGTAAGACAAATAAGGAGTTATTATGATAGGATGCTGATGTCTGGACCACACTGTCACCATTCACTCCTTAGGAAACAAATCAAGGGACTGAGAAACAAGACTAAGAAGCATGATTATCTCTGGCAAACAAGCATATAGTCTAACTGGAAAAAGAACTACAGGAAATAAAGTGAATAATCAGTTGAAGCTGTACTTCTGGGACTAAAAAATTCAGGGTTTTGAAAAATTGGAAAACTTTCTCTCTACACAGTAGTGTCCCATGACCATGAGATATTCTTTACGATATTTTCTATGAATATTTGGGTTAGCACCTTCTAACCCTTTGGCTTTCTCCACCCATCACAATCCCTGAAAATATAGTAGACATCTGCAGCTTGGCTGATCAGAGACTGCTACAGACATGATGTTATCAATCCACATGCTTAAGGCTGGACACAGCTCAGAATTCATGGACTGTGTGCATCAACCCAAAAGTGATTGCTGCTACTGCAGAGAAAGGTTTTCTGAGGAAGAAGGACAAGGCATAACAAAGAGACCAAGGATTAAATGCTTGCAGGACAACACCACATGGAGAAAAGGCTTTCCAATTTTTCAAAACGTCTATTTCTCTCCTCTGTGGTCTGTTCCGTGAGCATGAAAGTATACCCACACAGAGAAATGTTTTAAATAAAAACTCTCAGAAGAGAAGACTAATCATAAGGGCAAAGACAAGTATCTTCAGTGATAAATTGGGGGCAGTCTAGAATCTCTCTCCTGAAAGAAGGACTCCCCAAAGCCTCAAAGGATATATCCACATCTAAGCTAAGGTATTTGTCTGTGACTGGAGCCTAAAAAAAAAAAAAAAAAAAAAAAAAAAAAAAAAATA